>JAYMTP010002311.1:0-20223 GCA_036897365.1 Geranium brycei
TATTTTAGTAAGAAATGGTGTCTCCTTTCCAAAAATTATAAATTCACTTCTAAGTGAATGCTTTAAAATAATTATTGTTAACAAAATAATATATCTTTTGAACTTTTTTTTAAATAAATATTTTTTATCACATAAATAATAAAACACTAATTTAAAAATTATTTTTTTAAAAAAATAATTTTTTCAAAAAAAATATTAAAAATAAAAAACCACTTTTAACAAAGTTTTTATTTTTAATATTTTTAAAAAAACATTCAAATCAGTTTTTTATTATTTATTCCATATAAATTTAAAAAATAAGTTAAACAATTTTTTTATTTCTTAAATACAAGGGTATTTTAGTAAATCATTTGTTTCATATTCAAATCAATAAAATATTTTTTTTAAATAAAGTTCAAAAGATATATTTTTTTTTAATTTTTTAATTTTTTTAATATAGGGGTATTATGGATATTTTACATTAAATTTAACTTTGTGATGGATGGTGGAACTAAATGAATCCATACAGTGGTGACGTGCAACAAAAAAAGTAAAGGGTAGTGACATGCAAAAGTTGCATAGTAGAAAGTAGTAATGAAGAATTTTTCTTGTGTATTAATACATGATCGACCCCATCATATATATATATATAGGTTAGATGTAAAATTTACACATAAATTGTGGCTTGTGGGTATGAATTAGGCCAGACATAAAGATTATATATCTAGACAAAATATCAAGCTATATGACGCCATGTTAAAGCTCAACTCTCATAAAAAAAATTTAAATTAGTAGGTGGAGTTTCTGCTTGTATACTTAGTAGTAAATTGATCGATGTAAAACTTTAACATTATCATTTATTTGGATTGAATCTTATACATTCCAACCCTATTTAGTTATTTTTCTTTATAGTTTCTCAACCCTTTATGTGTCCAAGTCTAAGTGTAGAGTCAATGAAGGCTCAAGTTGATGAAAATTCATTTCAATACAAATATATATTTTACATAATCTACTAACACATGTTGGGCTAGATTCTATAATCAAAATGTCAACTATAATAATTATGTATTACTCTAATGTTTACATTTCACTATTTCTCTTTATATTTCTGAAATAAATTTTTATACACCTTAATATACAAGCATCATGTGAAGAATTACTGATGTAAAAATCATTGCTGTGATGCAAACTCTAAACTCATTTCAACCGTTAAATTGATAAAATAGATGTTTTATATTAAAATCATTTTGGTAAAATATATACATATAAAAATGCATTCAGCAAAAACTAAAAGATGTGTGAGAATCGTGAGAACTAATATGAGGAATGATGTAATGAGGGATTGGAAGAAGAAAAAAAAAATTTCTTTTGGTTTGCCACGTTAGCGCGTCAGTCACCGCGGCGCCACTTCAGTGCGTGCTCCAGAATGTTTGCGCGGAAGCTCTCGATTCGCACTAAATCACACCTACACGCGCATGTGTATGAACTTCAATTGAATTAATTAATTTTATAGTAATTATGTGTGTTAATGCAACCCTTCACTTATTAAATTCAATTACTGATACAAATTCTTATTTTATAGTATAATATACAGTTTCCCCCTCTAAAAATCCCTCCCATAATGTGATACGTACAAAATTTTGTGTTTTCTTCTATGGAATGACTGAGTGAGAACGAGTCACATTTTAGATCACACAATCTACCAACCCTTTTTACTATTTTTTTTTTAATTTTAAACAATTAATTTTTGACAGTAACATAACATAAACATGAGAAAAATATATTATAATAATAATAATAATAAGCCGACCCCGTTGCCATCGACTCGGCTCCAAAGCCATGGCCTTATCATGATCTAAATTCTCAGACTCAGAGAAAATTCAGAACCTCTCTTCTCTTGTGGCGCTTTTTGCATGCTCCCACATCTCTCTCTCTCTCTCTCTCTCTCTCTCTCTCTCTCTCTCTCTTATATATACGCTCTCTGATAAAGAATCGGAGACTGTTACAGTGTTGAAGAAGACGAAGAGAAGCAGAGAAAATGGGGATCGTACGGACGGAGGAGAGCAAGAGGGCGGAGCTGGAGGAGCTCCGCCGCATGCTCGTTGCCTGCGCCGGCCTCCACCGCCGCAAGGACGGCGAGGACTTCAGAGCTCCCCGCGTCTCCTCCGGCGAGCTCGCCGCCGCCGGAGACAGGCTCGTCTGCGTCACCAGCGGCGTCTCCTACCTAGGTCTCGCGATCGTCAACAGGCTCCTGGTTCGTGGCTACTCCGTCAGGATCATTGTTCACAATCAAGGTGATTTTGGTGTTTGTTTGTTGGATTTGGTTGTTTTTGGAGCGTTTCTGTGTTTAGGTCTGCTCTGGTTTTGGTTCGATTTGAGAAGGAAAGGTGAGAAATGGAAAGAAATTGAAATAATAGTTTCTGAGCAATTTTTAATGGAATTTGAGTATAGGCGCGTAGTTTAGATATTGATATTGATGGTGATATGTTTAGGTTTGTTCTGATTTTGATTCAATTGAGAAATTAAAATAATAGTTTCTGAGCAATTTTTTTTTATGGAATTTGATAGTTTTATATTGATATTGATGGTGATATGATATGATATAGAATATATTTGTTTGTAATATTTCAAATTCTAGGTTTTAGATCTTGTTGACCTTCTCTTTGGAAGTGTAGAATCTTCTGATTTTGTATTACATCAATTTTATTTTTAATTCGATCTTATCCTGAGTGATGAATATGGAGTTTTACAATCGCTGTTTGGTTCTTATGTCTTTAACCATTCTTGATCAGGATTGTGAAATTTGTAATGAAATGTTCTGTACTTGATTATACTGATTTGGTATTGTATTGGCTCGATTGCAGAGGAGATAGAGAAGCTGAGGGAAATGGAAAATTCAGGGGAGATGAGTACTCCAAACAACAATTTCACAGCAGTTATGGCCAATCTAGTCGACCCGGAAAGCTTATCGGTCGCATTTGAGGGCTGTCGCGGCGTGTTTCACACCTCGGCCTTCACCGATCCCGCCGGCCTCTCTGGCTACACCGTGAGTCGTCTATGAACTTATGCCCCTAATTTCTGTTACTATCTTCTGTCTGGCCTTCAGCAAGTTGGGAAGTTTTGGAAAAATTATTTGTGTATCATTGTGGTCCATAGAAAAAAGACTGTCAAATTTAACCAATTTTGTTGTCATGTCCTGAAATGAATCACTCTATCTTTGGTTGCATTAGTGGTTGGCATTAATGTGCGAAATTGACATATACCCATCTGAAACCTACCTTTTTTGTCAATGGTTTTGGTAGAAATCAATGGCTGAGATAGAAGTGAGGGCTACCGAGAATGTAATCGAGGCATGTGCCAGAACACCGTCCGTGAGAAACTGCTTGTTGACATCGTCCCTTTTAGCCTGCATATGGCAAGACAGCAACGAGGAAAGCATAGCAACTGTAGTTAACGATGACTGCTGGAGCGACGAATCGCTCTGCATAGGCAAAAAGGTACACAATTACTCCCAAATAAATAAATAAAAATGTTTGCTTACATTTTTGTAGTAACTGGAAATTCAATTCAAGGTCCTGTCTTCAATAAAATACTCATAGCATCATGAACTATTTATGATTTCAAACTTAATGCTGGTAAACTGGATGTTCAAGTTTTTGTCATAAACAAAATTCTTATAGGATCATGAACTGAGTTCAACAAGTAATAATTTCTCTGCTCTGTAAATACAATCGGGTTTTGTAACATTCGGAAGTTTGGCAGCTCTGGTACGCCTTAGGAAAGCTCAAGGCAGAGAAAGCGGCTTGGAGAACAGCCAAAGAGACGGGATTAAAACTGGCAACAATCTGTCCAGGCCTCATCACTGGCCCCGAATTTTGCAGGCGCAACCCGACAGCAACAATTGCTTATCTCAAAGGTATAGGCAAAAGACCTTATCTTCAAATTCACAACAATTTCTATTCATTGCCTATCAAATTCATTTCTGCAATGTCATTGTTCCTTCAATATCCTAAATGTAAACTATCATTAAAACGCAGGAGCACAAGAAGTGTACACAACTGGTTTACTAGCGACGGTCGATGTGATCAGATTGGCAGAAGCTCATATAAGCGTGTATCGGGAAATGAACAAGACGGCTTCGGGCAGATACATTTGCTTCGACCAGGTAATCACAAGCGACGACGAAGCAGAGAAGCTGGCAATGCAAGTAGAAATGCCAGCAAACAAAATATGTGGAAATGGATCCGCCGAAAGCACAGAGATTCCATTTCAATTATCGAATAAAAAGCTTAAAAATTTAATGTCCCAAACACATCGATGTGTTAATGAAAGTTAAAGCTATTACTATTAGTAATTGTATTTGCTCTTTTTCAGCATCATCATCAATTGCCCGAGTTTTGATCTATTACAAGTAAGTCTTTTAAATTTTTTGGGGTTCACATGTAAGAAGAGATAAGAATTATTTGTTTTCGTGAAAGAGTTGGCTAAATAATATTTTAAAAAACACGTATGTTGATGTTTAATTTTCTACGAATCAGCAATTATGTTACCAATTTTTTTAAAGGATTGCAAAAAACAAATTCTCTTAATGTTTGTATTAGTAATTATTAAAGCTTGATTTGACTTGGCTAGCTAACGATGTTATGAACTATTTATTTTTCGAAAAAAGACTTGGCTAACAAATTCCATGGTGTTTTAATTTGCAGTCCACACTTTATTTTTATTGCTAAACAGTGGATCCACCCCTAGAATAAAAGTTAAAGTTTATTTTCCTTACGATTAATATTTTGAAATATGACCATTTAACTTTTTTTACAAGATTTATTTTTATACCGTTTTGAACGAGTCGATTTTTAGTTCGGTTTGATTTTTATAAATTAAATTATATGAAATTTTTCGTTTTGGTTTACCGGTTTTCGGTTGAATTTTCTTTGAACTGACTTTGATGAATTTCTCTCATTTCGTGCAGATCTTGAATTATTATTTAAATTATTTTTGTTGACCCAATATTCTTAGATTAAATTAATAAAAATTGATGACTTAAAATGATTCATGTGTCTAAATCGATCAGTTTTCGATGCGGTTCAGCTCGGTTCGATTTTTTTTGTTTTTTTTATCGATTCTCATTTTACAAATTGATGTCATTTCAGTTTGGTTTAACTTTGTACCGAATCAATTCAGTTATTTTTCAATTCAGTTTATATCGGTTTGGTTTGGTCGGTTCAATTGTTTTTGGACCCTATTACCTAAAAATATATTTTAAAACGTATGTTGCTATTTGATTACGAATCAACAATCCTGATACCAATTATATCAAAGGATTGCAGAAAAAATTTCTCTTTATAATTATCTAATTAGTAGTTGAAAGCTTGGTTTTGACTTGGCTAGCTAACAATGTTATGAACTACTTATTTTTTCAAAAGTTGGCTAAATAATATATATAAGAAAAGCACGTATGTTGATATTTAATTTTGGATTGATCGAATACGGTTACCAAATACCTTAAAAAGATAGTAAACATATTTGTTTATGTTGATAATTTAAGGTTGGTTTGACTTGCTAGATTACAAGCAGCTATTTGTTTTTCGTAAAAGAGTAGTTTTAGTAATACAAAAGGAGCACTTATGTTAGAATGAAGTGGTATAATGAAACATTAAAATGTCTGTGTTGAAAGAAAAGTGGTATGGTACAATAATGGGGTAATTTCACTTAGGTCACAAAAATAATGGGGTTCACTAAACAAATATTTTGTCTCACCGTTATAACTTCCGTTTGGGAATAATTTCATTAAATCAAACAAATATGTTAGGTAAAAAATCCTGAATGTCCTCGTGCAATTATTTTTTGAATATAAAATGATTATTTTACTCTTAAGTTGAATAATAAATTTATTTTGTGATTTATGGTCACATGTTTTTTACAATAAAAAAATTAAAACATTTAAACTCTCTTCAACATTTGAGACTGGGACACCGATGAGGTGTCCAAAAGGCTCCAAAAGATTCCATTGATGTGTTCTCGGCCGAAAACGTCAAAGCCATATTGAGCGTGTTCATAGGCGCGAAAGCTAGAGCTTTGATTTGGGTTAGGTTAATTGGTTAGATCTTCTATTTGGGTCTACTCAATGATGCAACTTTGCAAAGCTTTTCTTCAAGACTATGAGGGAATCTGATATACATACACTTGCAACTATGCATTTCTCCAGTACGCCATTTAACCAAATTGATTAGAAAACTTGAAAATAACAAACTCACAGTTCAAAACCAAACCAATCAATTCAGTTCAACTTGAAAATAACATCACCATACCAAACATTTCTATAATTTTTTTTAAACTACATAATTATTTCTGAAACACAAATTATTCACCATCATCCAAAGCACACCCCGAATTTATTTCCAAACTTAATCCAATTTATAACAACTGGGGTATAAAAAAACAATATTAAAATGGAAATTCTGATCTGAAATTCATACCAAAACCAAAACCCACCAATGTAAGAAATCACGAGCATGAACAAATACAACAAATCGAAGAACGGAAATTAATAACCAAAATTGTGTAACGAATCATAAACAAAACAAAAAGAAAAAAATAGGGCTCAGAATAGTGCTTTCTGTGCTCAACGAGGAGGTTTTGAAAAACTCCTCTCATACAAGAGGTGTCAGAATAGAGCAACACTCATCACCGCCACAAATTTTCCAACAAATTAAAAACACAGACCTTAAATAAAGCGAAGAACAAAGTGGAAGAAGATGATTTGCGAATTTGGGTTTCTGAGACATTCCAATTTATAGAGGACACGAGAGAGGAGGAAGAAGAAGAAAGTGGAGCGGATATCATATTAGGGTTTCGGCTTCAGGACCTGGGCTTTGTAATGGGCTTTTGTTGATGTTGGACCTGTACAACTTGGGCTTTCTAATGGGCTTTTGTTGATGCTGGACCTGTACAACTTGAGCTTTTACTTTTATTTATTTACTAATATTTATTTCACCACGATCTCTCTTGAGGGGAGTATTCAGCTACAAATCCTATCTTTAAAATGTAATAAATACAAGCTTGTGAACGTCTCCTAGTCATGCGATGAAGACATGAACGGTGCGGATTAAAGCGTGTCGTAAATACGCAAACATTTTAATTTGATTTGATCTTTTGACCATATCGCTACCTTGGCACAGGGTAACTTGCTCTCGAGTGATTATTTGTTGATCTGTGTTTGTTTCATTACATTTTTTTAGAAAACTTGTTTCATTCTTGTTTTGAATGTTTTCTAGTTTCCAATTACTCGGAACTTGTTTCAATGTTTTTGGGACTTGTTTGTGCGATTATTTGTCAATATGTATTTGTTTCATGAATAATTTTCTCAAAAACTTGTTTCAGTCTTGGTTTTAAATGTTTTGATCATTTTCCAATTACCTGAACATTATTTCAATGTTGTTGGGACTTGTTTGTTTCGAGTGTAGCTTTTTATAAAAAGCTTGCTCTCAAGTGATTATTTGTCGATCTATTTCTGTTACAGAAAATTTGTTTCACTCTTGTTTTTGAATGCTTTGATCGTTTTTCAATTACTTGAAACTTATGGTAATCGAGTGCAACTTGTGTAAATAGCTTACTCACAAGTGATTATTTGTTGATCTATTTTTCTTTCACGAAAATTACTCGAGAATACTTGTTTCATTCTTGTTTTTGAATGCTTTGATCATTTTCCAATTACCTGAAACTTGTTTCATTGTTTTTAAAACTAGTCGTAATCGTGTGAAACTTATGAAGATAACTTACTCTCAAGTGATTATCTGTCAATTTGTGTTTGTTTCATGAAAATTGTTCAAGAAATTTTGTTTTACTTTAGTCTTAAAATGCCTTGATTGTTTTCAATTAATTTTGAAACTTGTGTAACTAGACTTACTGAAATTTGTTTCAGTTTTTTTTATGAAGTCTGTTGTACTGATTTGTTTGCATAAACTATGTTTAGGTGAATGAGATAAATGTCATGTATTTGTGGTTGATGAGTTTGATTCCGATGACAACCAAACCCGTTAGTTCAGTGTCAAAAAGAAGAGGAGACACATGAACGACCGAGCTGTAAATGATGTGGTGAAGAAGGTATGTCCCGCTTTCCTCCTGCTATTTCACAAGAGGAAGAAGCAGAGGTCCGATGTTGAGGAAATTGGTTTCGTTGGAATTCTACATCTTGGCCTAGATCGTAATCAAGGTGCTCTTTACTGCGCGTTGAGAATTGGTGGTCGGACTCTACCGATTGAAGAAAAAAACGTAGAGTACCCTAGGTATACCTCGTGGACGTCGTGCTATTGTGGGTAATAGAAAAAGGTGATTCATGTGGTTCACTTCAGTTATAGAGATCACAATTCATAAAGAAGGTGAGCATTGTTCAAGCATAACTTCCCGATCATGTTCCATACTGTTTTCATAAATTTTGTGTCAAGTTAGAGAATTCAAAATTCCATTTTCATAGAACTTCTAGTCGTACTTTGAAGCAATAGCAGATGTTGACCTGGTTAGAGTATTGGACATATTTAGATTTTTGGCATTGATAAAGTCCATTTTTTTTCATGTCATTTATTCCTCTATTTCTAACTTTACATCTTGGTTTGAGTTTTAGCTTTCGCACTAGGGGTCTTGCTATTGAGATAGCGAGAGAAATATTGACTTAGACAAACACAAGGAGATCACATCAAGTCTTAGTGTCACATGTACTGCGATTCACTTTAAAGAACGAATCCTTGTAGAGTTGTGCAAGACATTGGAGAATATGGAGTTTGAAAGCGCCCTCAAGTTTGTGGATCTCTTTAAATCTATCTTCACTGTGTCGTCAACGTTTCATACACTCGCAATCGCACATAGCTGTATGTCGGATTCTCTTAAATTTCAGACTAAGATCGGTCAAATTCAAGTTAAAGAGGACACATTGATGAACTTTATGATCAACCTAGTGCTATCAACACTCTAGAGAAGGGAACTTTCTTATTATTAGTCCCAAACATTTCTAAGTTTAGACTTTCTTTGCACCCACATGTTTAATCTAAATTTATGCAAAGAAAGAAAAATCTATTCTTTGCCATGCATGAAATTATTGTGTACACTATATTTCTACTATAAGATCCCATACCTTAGAGAATGGTTAAGACCTAATGAATGACTGATTTTTCATCTACTGCATTTTACAAATAATATCTACATATTTACATGATTCTATATTTTATCATTTTTATCGAAAATATTTGGTTCAAGAGGCCAAATTGACAACAAATTCGGCCTCTCCTAAATGTGAGATAGACTTTCACTACTTTAAAAACTAAAAAAAAAGAAAAAGAAGATATTTTAAACTCACATAGGAAGAGTTTACAAAAAAAAATCAATAATATCCATACATATTTACCTTGGGTTTAAAATCTATTTCCACATAATCAAAACCCTAAAAGAAAAATGTGAATTCAATCTAACACAATTAAACACTACTCAAAGATAATAATTAAATAATTAGAAATTAGTGAAGTAAACAACAAGATTTGAACTATGAACACACATGATACATAAAGTATATATCAAACAAAACAACCTTTTAGAATCCCTATACAAAATCAATGACATGCTGTAGACATCTTTACATAATAAGAATTAAAGTATATTTTCTTATGTTAAAGGTTAATTTCATAATTTTAATAAAAGTAGTATTTTATTTCGAATATTATCATCAGACTGAATAGTTTTCAAATCTTTGAGTTGCTTAGATTTTAAGACAAAATGATAATTAACAGCCAAAAATATCAGAAAAGGCATGAGATGATTAATAGAAAATATGGTATATTAAATATAAATTGATCTAAACTAGGTTCACGAGCTAACATGATTTTGCCCTAAACCCAAAAGGCCTCGTTAAAAACATGTCTAAATTTTTACAAACTAGCTCATCAAAACAATGTAAATCCAAGAACTAGACCATATATAGTTGCTTAAACCTTAAATCTTCAGCGTTGTAAAAGATCAAGAACCAGACCAAAAGATATGCTCATTATAACAACATTAAGTTGATCAAAAACAAAATACGTGTATTATATAGAAATCAGTAAGAAGAAATCAGAAACAATAACAGTTTCAAAATGTAGTTTTGCTCAATTGTCTCGTTCAGTCAACAAATAATTTCACATCAATCAACAATAATTAACTAACAGTAAAAAAAAGCATTAAAAACTTTTTTTAAAACATTGCAAGATTGTTATATATAATCAGATCGTACAGAGTTCAAGTCTTTGGGAGCATATGTCAAAATATTCAATAAACAAATGAAATTTGTTCATAGCATAAATTATATAATCGATCTAAACCAGATTCATATAATGTATCGCACAAGTATAATCCTAAAGTGACAAATCCTCTCAAATCTTAATCTAACTAATGGGAAAGAAATGCAGAATGCACAACATTTGAGTTATGAGCTAAACTGATTTTCCCTAAAACCCAAAAGGCTACTTCAAACCATAGGGAACATGCCTAAACTATTACAAACAAGCTCACCAAAACAATATAAATCCAAGCGCTAACAACATATTTAAAACGGGAAATGGGGACATGAAACAAGATTGACCCATATTTGATTTAATCGTAAATCTTCGACATTGTAAATGATCAAGAACCAAACCCAAAGATATCATATTAACAACTCTATCTAGTTGATCAAAAAACATATGTCATTATGCCTCTTCTCAAACTAATTGCAAGACAGATTTAATCAGCCAATATCCAAGAAGTAACATGAAAGCATCAATAAATTAGATTTAGAATTTTGAAATAAAATGTTTAAACCCATTTACATAGAAAAAATAAAAGTAAAAACAAAGGAAGCATATTTTGTTGAACTGAAACTACTATAAAAAATGCTAATATAATTTTCACTCTTACCGCCGAATCAACATGCTCCAAAGATTGTGGTACCAAATGAAACCCAAAACAGATCATAAATCACTACAAACTGATATAGATTAGAAACAAGAGGGCCATAGATAAAAGAAACACATCAACCTAATGGGTTTGGAGAGTGACATGATATACTCAAAATCATAGAGTCAAAACCGACTCATAACTAACCTGTAACATTAAAACAATATATCAAAACTAGGAGCACTACTAGATTTGCTTATTCAAAATAACAAAGAAAAGTTAACAAACATCAAAACCAAAGGAACTCGCCTAAGACAACCCCATATAATCCTTAAACTTGTCACCAAATCTCTACACGTATTAGCTTAGGTTTAAAACATTATTTGCATAGAATCAAAATTCTCAAAGAAAATATGAATTTAATCTAGCACAATTGAACACGACTCAACGATAATTAAATAATTAAAAATTAGTGGAGTAAACAGCAAGATTTGAATTATGAATGAATTATACATGATACAACAAAAAACATATCAAACAACTGCCCAGAATCCTTATACAAATCTAGATCATAATATAAATGCATGTGGATATAACAAGAATTAAAATTCAATTTTTTATGATTTTTTTAAGTTTCATAATTTTGACAAAATTTATGACTTTATTATATTCATACAAAAAGCATCACGTCATCATAATAAAATGGGTAATTTGGTAAATTTAAACAACATGAAAATTTTAGACAGAAACTGAAATAAAAATATTTATAAATAACAAAATGGATCAGAAACGAAGGGTAAAAGTATTTTATTTCGACTATAATGAGCAAAAGACTGAATATTTCTCAAAAGAAATAACAGAGAATACACATGACTTGGACAAGCAAGACAAAAAAAACAGCAAAAGAGAAGCAACAGTATATAAATGAAAAAAAAACAAAGTACAAACCACGTTACCACACTTAAGGAAAGTGTATTCAATTAAGAATTCAAATGACTTTTAAAAGTCCATGAATTCTTATAATTCTATAGATTTTTTCAAGTCTATAAAGAGTCTTGATGTTTTTAATAGAATGATTTCAAATCTCATGGTTGGAGATGATACTTCTAAAAGAGTTTGGTATGTGTACCAAGTCTCTCAAAATCATCTAAAGTCATCCATTTATTAAAATCTCTCAAAGTCATTGACTTTTCCAATACCATCAAATTTAAAAAGTATTTTTGAAGTTATGATTGAATACCATAAGAGTTTAAAAATATTTTTAAAGTCATGATTGAATACTACAAGACTTGAAAAGACTTCTCAAATCCATTAAAATCATAATCGAATACACCCCCTTAATGAATTATAATTAAAGTTACTCATATCAAAGGCTTTATCTTCAACATTTTCTTAAATCAGAGAATAAAATGACCATAGTTCAAAATTACCTCTCAACATAAACAGGGTGCAAATTTATCCCAAACGAACAAAAATAGAATAATTTCTCTTGTTGCCTTCAAGAACATTGCGTATTATTTACAAAACTCGAACTTAGTTGTAAGACGAATAAAATCCACAGAATATAACAATAAATATCATCCAGTCAGATTATTGCATGAATTTCTTTGCTGGATTGATTGATCCAGAATTGTATGTATTGCCTAGCACCCATGGTGTCTCTCTACCTGTTAAATTTTCTTATTTAACTGCTTATTTTATTTACCTGCCTATTTTACTATATTGCCTAAATCACGTACTTAAATCACCAACTGTTTATTTGTTGCATAAATAACTAAAATTAGAAACTAAAAAGACCCTTAATTGGTCCTTGTGGATTCGACCCTGCTTACAAGGTTAATTATTACTTGTAAATGACCGTGTGCACTTGCGCGTATTCGTGAGCCCGCAGACCATTGTCTACGGGCCCAACAAGTTTTTGATTTTTTTCTTTTTTTTTCTTTTTGCTCCGAGCAGCTGTAAATGAGCATAATAGTGTAAGTTTTGAAAATACTTTCATGAAACCACAATTCCCAAAATCTGAACAATCAAAGCATAAGATGCGTGCTTTCCCAATTTCTATACATGTTCTCTAAACCCGGTGTTTCAACCCCACACTCAAAAGCAACTAAGCATGAGCACGGGATCAAAAAATCATCTGGATATATAAGAAAAGAAAGACACATAGGCTTGTAATGTCAAGTTCATATAAAAAGGCAATTTGGCTCAAAAGAGTGACTATGGAATATCATGTAATGGGTGGACTTTTTGACTCAAACGGTCCAAAGATGGCCTACGAATTTGTCTTCCAAGTAGCACTATATTCATATTTTATTTGCCTCGAAGAGTTTCCCCTTTAGTTCTAGACCCAAGTTATTAGGCAAGTTACCAATCATGGCTCCGAATTAGGGAAAAATTTCAATTTAGGCACTATTGTAATCAACCAATTTCATAAAAGCAATGCAAAAAATCATACATGTTTAACCCAAATGTGCATAACAACAATCATATCATCGGTGTCAACCAATCAGCATTTAAATCATACTGGTAATACTAAGCACATACATAGCACTCACAAACCTAGACTAGCAACACGGCAAAATCTAGGCGAACTCAGCAGAGAAGAATGACCTATAACTAGCATGAGACCATGAACATTTACTTAGCACCCCTAACGGTAGAATAGGCTTGTTTCCTATTTTATTTACAGTGAGTCTTAGTTTTATTTTTGATTGTTTTAATTGTCGTGTCTTGTTTTGGTGCCTAATTGCCATGTATTTTCCCTTTCCTAGTTTTTTTTATTAGTTGTAGTTGGAGCCTATAAATAGGCATGAAATAAACCAAGAAAAGTATTCGGTTCTATTAATCTTTCTCTATTATTTGTTCAGTGAGTTATTTTTAGATCCAACATATTCTTAAATTGACAAATCCTTTTAGATTTTAATCTAACTAATGGGAAAGAAAAGCCAATTGCACAACACTTGAGTTATGAGCTAAAATGTTTTTGCCTAAAACCCAAAAGGCTACTTCAAAGCATAAGGAACATATGGCCGAACTATTACAAACTAGCTCAGCAAAACAATGTAAATCTAAGAGCAGACCACCATAATTAAAAAAGGAAATGGGACCGTGACACAAGATTGACTAAATCTTAAATGTTGAACATTGTAAATGATCAAGAACCATACCACCAAATGAAACCTAAAATAGATCATGAATCACTCTAAACAAAAGCCCATTAGAAACAAGAGGGTCATAGATAAAAAAAAGCACATCAACATTAAATACTTAAAAGCACATACTCAAAATTCACTGTGTTGTACCATAATAACTAATCAGTAACATTCAAACATATATCAAAATTAGGGGTACTAATAGATCTGCCTACTCGAAATAACAAGAAAAGGTTAACAAACATCAAAATCAAAGAAATTGATTTAAAACCCAGAACCAAGGAAGATGGAATTCAAAACGAAAAGCTTCAATCCCCATATCATGAAAAAGAATCCACTTTTTCAAAAAAAATTCCCCAAGGCATTGAAAACCCAGAACAGGAGTAGAAAATCAAAACAACAAGTTTCATCATTTGAAACTTTTCACCAAAATAAAACTTCAGTGAAACAGAACCCATTTTCCCCCAAAATGCCGCGAACCCACAATTGAAGAAGATGGAAATCAAAATCCTTTGAACAAAAACACCATACGATGAAAAAAGAAGCCATTTCTCAAAATTCCCAAATCAAACAAAACAATAAAAACTCAAACTATCATCAGTTACTGACCTTTGAATCGGAGCATGCCTCGCCGGAGCGTTATCGGAGAGAGGATTAGGTCTGAATTTCGAGTCGAGAAGAGAGAAAGAGAGAGGCTTAATCTGAATTTGTGAAGCTATTCAAATGTTATAGCCGTTGGGAAGAGAATGTGACCGTTGGATCTTGAATTGATGAATCTGCTTCGTTCCCTTCGGTGAACCTAATTGCCAGAAACTTCTTGTGAAGTCTAATACTCACTCTTCTTTTGAATGCCAATTTTTTGCGTATTTACAATATTGACCCTAATGTTTTTGGGCTTTACTCCACTGACCATGGTTCATCTTTTTGTTTCTAATTGCTACTAAAATCCTATGGATATATTGGAAATTTGGAATCGAACCAAGCCTTATTTTGTCATGACTCGGCTCGAAATAACAGTGTTCGGCCCGACTCCAATAAAGTTTGTGCATTTAAATTTGAATTCAACCAAAAAATGTCAATCTTGAACCTGATTTGTTTAATTATTAGTATAGATATTTATTAAAAATGCATTTTATTATTTAGTTATTTTGAAAGATTTAATATATTTAAAAATTGAATGAGTTGGCTCGCGATTTTATTAAGTTTCGATAAATAAGGTTTGGGTTCGACTCTTGACTAAGCGACTAGCTTTAAGATCAATTTCGACTCAATTATTAACAAATACTTTTATTTAGTTTCGTATTATCCATTATTTCAAAAAATAATAACACTTAATAAATGTAAAGTTGACAAGATTTACAATTCACATTGGTATTTTGAATGTATCAAATCAAACCGGTTAACTTTTAACCAGTTACTAATTTGTTAAATTTTTTCTGAAATGAAAAAAATTGCTCTTAAATTTTGTAGAAAATACAAAATTTTAAATATATTTCTAACTCGACAACACTTTTACTCGTCCATTTCCAACCGACGATTCTTGTCGTCTATTCCATCAAAATTGCATGGATCTCCCCAAAGTTGTGATTTTTTCATTCAATCTAAAGCAATAAATTTGGAAAAGACATATCATCAGGGTCAGAGATTCATGTAAATCTGTCTAACTGACTTAAACTCGGATTAATATACTAAAAATGTACGAGAAGATCTATCGATATTTAAAACATTGGTAACATATCCATAAAATATATGTATGTAAGAGTGTGGATTGTAGGAAATGGTTATGGCCCGTTATCTGCAAGCAACACCTTCATGCCCCATACCATACTCTATCCTATTAATTAATAACAAGACCTACACAACATACCTACATACATTGCTTGTTCCCTTCTCACTTTTACCCCCCAAAGTTAAAATGTGTATCATAAGATTAATTTATAGACAATATGTAAAAGTGATGCAACTATAAATTAACAATCGTCAGATTAATAGGGTGATGGCTAATACATGCGTGAGTTATTGTTAATCTCACAATATAATAAGATAGTGTGCTCAATGTTGAATTTCAATAAGCTTTTATATAATACATGTAATTTAAATAAATTACGATATGAAGCGTCACCACTAGATTTTTGTTCAAAATAGAGTTGATCGGGTATTCGATAGTATGCTCGACCAACACCGGCCAACTCAAATAGGATTGGTCGAGTATTACGTAATTATTTTTGACCAACATTGTGTTGATTTGAAACTTTTTACAGAATAGTGGATAAAATATTTTGAATAGCCACAACTTATTTGAAAAACCAATTTGTATAACGAGTTTGGTTGATAAAATTTAAATTTGTATTAAGAAATCAATTTAAACATACTTAAATTATCCCAATATAGAATCCTACTCAATCCAATTGTTGATAATCATAAATCATAAGTAATTAGACGACAAAAGCATATACTTATTTAATAAAGCACCGATCCTAAGACTAATGTTGTAAAATATGTTAGGTGCCAATTGGGCGAACATGACATTTTAAGAACTAATTAAAAATTAATTGAAGATTAATTAGATAAGCCGAATTTTTTTTATCCCTCTGCCTAAAAGACCAAAACTACAAAGGAAAAGTGTGTGAAAAACAATATGAATGCATGAAGCTAAGAAGAAAATAAGATAAAACACCAATTACCGATGACTCTGACACAACTCACAAACTCTCTCTGACACTCTTCACCAGACAAAAGAAATAACCCAAACCGTCTCTCCATCTCTCTCACAGTCTCAGGTCATATGAATTGAATTCGTTTTGTTTAATGAAACCGTCGAATGTGACAGCACGTGCACCTCAACACACACACTCACTCACTGAAACATTAAAATTAAATCGAATCAACATCGTCACAAGAAAAATAGAGTAAACCCAGAATTGAATTCAGCAAAGTTTGAAAACTAGCTACGCTACAGAGGGACACGCCTATATTCGCTCTCTCTCATCGGGACTCATCACCCAGAGTGTGAGAGAGAGAGATTGATTTTTAAAATATATATATTAATTAAATTCAAGTTGTGGCATTATAAATCAAAACTCAGATTCTTCTGTTTCAGATCAGATCTGCACCATAACTCACACACCCTCTTCTCTTCTCTTCTCTTCTCTGGGCTTCACTTCACTTCACTCCCAAAACCCAAATCATATCTGGGTTTGGTTTGTTCTTCAATTAAGGTCAGTGAATCTTTCACAATGTCTGAATTTTTGGGTTCATTTCATTTTTTCTGTTCTGTTTCTACAAATCACAAAGAAATTCCCAATTTGGTATGAAGATGGGAATTCGGTGATTAATTACCGTTTTGCCACTGATTCCACAGTGTCTGATTTGTTGGGGATTCACATTTTTGTGGGTTCTGGGTTTTGGGTTGGAGATGAAATTTTTAGTGGGAAATTACGGTTTTGCCATCGATTTCTTCTTCGTCTTTGGTGGGTCTGTTTGGGTCTGAGTTGTTCTGTCCACTCGTGTTGTTTTTGGTGATTTGATTGGTCGTTTTATGTATTTATTTTTTGTTATGGATTGAGAAAAGATCTATTGATCACATGAAAATGAAAGTGACCGTTGACATGTCATTCATTACAAGCTAACCAAAAAATTTTATTTTTTTTTCTTTTAGAAAATTACACATTTTGCTTATACTTTAATTGCATTTAGATGGGAGCCTCTATGGTCCGAACCGAATATATAAACTAAAATAAAATTATCATTCATAATTATTGATTTTTCATAGGTAGTTTGGTCGCAGTCTCATTTCGAGAGTGATTCATCTGCATTTATCAATATTAAAAGTATGTTTATACGAGTCGATCGATCAAGTGATTCTATTCCTTAACTACTGTTTGAATTAATCTAGTCATGGCATAGTTATAAACAAGACATGATCATATTTGGTCCCGTGATGTTGTCTTGGGAGGGTCTAGAATTGAAATGAAAGAACCCAACCCATGATTAATAAATGACAGACAACTGGTTTTGTCTGAAGGTGACGTGGCAGGGAGTGATTGGGCATAGAGACGGAAGAGGAAATTCAGGAGGATTTATATAGGACAGGTCCCCCCTAATCTATTACGTGAGAAGCTTTCAGGTACACACACACTCTTCTTACATTATTATTATCATGTGTACAATTTGTTTTTTTTCTTTCACCAAAATTTTGTTATTTTATAAAACAAAATAAATTTACTGAAATCTTGTTATTTTTGTTCTTCAAGGTTGGAGGGTATATTTAAGTTTTACTCAAGATTTCAAAGAATTAGATTGTTGGGTATATTACACATATTTTTTTTGTAGCATTAAACAGGCCTTCCCGATCGATCCATTCCAAAGGTTCATTTCGTAATTAATAAATTTATTTACTTTCTTGAAGTTTCGAGTGTTCATCTCTCATGATGATTTGAAAATTCGACTATGTACAATATGCAATCATCATATCAATTTTACGTTTTTATACGAGTGAATTATATTATATCTATTACAAATATTAAATTTTTAGATATATAAGAAGAAATAATCACCCTTTTAATTATATCATATCATAAATCTATCATTTAATTCTTTCTCACCTTGATCACAACGAGGTTCGAAACTAAGATTTCTCCACCAATAGTGTGATACTCAAACCATTACGGTGTCCCATCAGGAACAACGGTTATGGACCTATTATTCCAAATCTTAACATGAATCACATTCACAAGTGTTTTCGGTCTGCCCATTACAATTAGTCTAATTATGAAATGAAAGTTTTCTGATAAAATTTGTAAGGATTTAGATTTTAGTAAATATGTGTGTTGGTGACAGGTGAGAATGTGAGATTAAATATTTTAATTAAAAAAACCACAAAATTTTATATTTCTTGCCCGTCTAACTCACATGCAATAACGTACGTAGCTTTAAGAGGTCCAAATTGCAGTTTTAATTATTTTATTTATTTATTTATATACCATATAAGTATTTTCACAATACTTTTAGTCCACATTGACCAACCGTTTGACCCACACACACAAAAAGAAGCAACCGTTACAGAGAATCAAAACCGTAGTGTGAAAGTAACTGTAGTCAAATTCAACCACGAGACCGAGGTCGGTGCCAAAAATTACAAAACTGCCACTGAGGTCGGTGTAAATGTAAGGACCCACGATCTGATCGTAAATTAATCAACCGCGGTAAATAGAGACCGAAACGACAGCGAAGAGAGTGCGTTTCGGTGCTAAATTAGGAAGGACACGCGCAACTAATGGTTTTATTTTGGGAAATTGTTTTACGGTTTTGGCCTCCTCGCTGGCGTGTCCTGTCTCGCTCACATTCCATTTCGTTTTCTATTTTGTTGTGTTTACCGTTTTACCCCTCCGCGAACCTTTTTGACATTGCCCCCACACCATTCATTCCATTGATGAGATGCATCATGGCACGCGAGGACAATTATGTCTTTCAAATCATTTTCTTTCTTGCCAAAACAGGGCCGTTTTGTAAATACCCTTTTAAACTTTGACCGATTTCACTTTTCGCCCCCACGCGCCCACACCAAGGTGAAATTTCAAATGTACTATTTACACAATTTGGAGCCATTACCAAATAAATTATACATTATATGCGTGTGTTCAATTAATTTGCTATGTTTATATTATTAACTCAATCATGATTAAGGATGGTAATTGGACAAATTTTCTCAACTTCGTACATGTTCACTCTTTAAATTCTGTCTCCGATCTAAAATGTTGTTTAAATTTTAATTTTTAACAAAATTACGTATTTAAAAATAATATTTTGATTAAATATATCGAATACGGGGTAGGGCAGGAATACCCTGTTCCGCCCCTCCAATACCCATTTGGTTACGGGGATTTCTGACATGTTCGGACGGGATATTTTGTCATCCCAAACTATTATCCACGGTTATTTATTTATTTTGATAATTATTTAAATATTATTTTTATCATCATCAATTACGGTGGTAGATATTGGGACATGCACTCTGATGCCTATTCAAATGATTTAATTATATTTATTTATGTTTTGAATTTCAATATATAGTTTTTGTAAGTGAATGATAGGAAATGTGATAAGTTACATGCAAAACATGGGAGTGGGTCTCAGGTGACACAATATAAGAGGTGCAAGTACCTACGTTGATGAAAACCAAGAAATTATATATATA
>JAYMTP010002312.1:0-20219 GCA_036897365.1 Geranium brycei
TTGTTATTATTATTTACATATATACCAAGCAGGCCCGACTCAATGGGAAGACAAATGAGACATTTGTTTTACTCCCTCAAGTCAAAGAGGCCCCAAAATCATTTTGGGCCATTAAAAAATTTAAAAATTATTCATATTAGGCCTAATTTAAGTTTAAAATAAAGCTTATACATTAACTTTTCAAATTTAAATATTTTGGGCCTATATTTAGTATTGAAGTACTCTAAGCCCAAATTTAAATGAAATTAGCATGTAAAATTTTAAAATTCTTTTAAAAAGTTTGTTTTGCTCCTATTAATTTTATAAAAAAATTTAAGAACAAATTTAAAATTTAGTCATTGGTTTTAAATTTAAAGAAAATTGGGGACATGTATCTAGTTTTAAAAATGTTAAATGAAATTAAACTCACATTTTAAAGTCAAAAGTAATGTAAAATTGATAATAGTTAAAATAGTACATACTAAAAAGTTGAAAAAATTGTTAAAAGTAATTAATAATATTTAAATTTACATTTTTAAATAAACTAAAAGCGATTATTAAAAGAGGCATTCGTTTGAAATCTCGCCTTAAGCCCCGGAAATTCTTAGGTCGGCCCTAGTAAGACTATAATCTTAGTACAAGTTTAACAATGATCAACCAAACTCTGATATCATGATAGAAATAGTTGTAAAAGAATATTATTAACATTCTTGTTGTATGAATTACAATAGAAGAGATTCGTTTATATATGTTAGGGATTAAATTAAATAGGTAAACTAATATTAATAAAAAGAAATTAATTATTAAGCAATAAGATTAAATCATTACCATCACATTTAATCATTTTGTATCACATGAGCTATACTGTATCAAATTATTGTTGACTGGTTACAAATCTAATCTTTGGTCAATCAAGTACACACACTCGTATTTATTTACATAACTACAACATGAGATAAATGCCCGTATGATAAAACATTTGTTTAAACCATTAAACCATTTTTATTATTAGAAAATGTTAACAATAGGAAAATCCTAGAGAAAATAAACTTATGTACATTAACTAAACTATCAACATGTACACCCTTTAATTATAAAAATGACTATCATAGGATTTTTTCAATAACTTGCTAATACACTTAGTCTAACTCCGATAACTTTTAAGCTGATAATCTTATGTGACCAATACTTATATGAGTGATTAATTTTTCTAAATCTCAAAAGTGTCCGTATATTAAAAATTAAATACACACAAATCAATATTTATATTTACATATGTCTTCTTCAACCTCCCAACACCAATGCTTTCTCTTTCTCCTCTTTGAATTTCTCAATTTCATAACGATTGCACCTTCATTCATGATGTCGTATTCCATTACCTTCTGTTGAGGTTATGACGCCATCATGCATAATTCTTAAGCACATTACACACTATAATTAATACATATTAATAAATGGATAATCTCGATTTCATACAACTAGTTTGCCATTTTTCTCACTTAAATACAATTCATTTCAAAAGATTAAGAATAACGCAATGATGTAACGTTCTGTGTCACTTTACTCAACGGTGTTAGATCTCCGTTAATTTTATTCTTTATTAATTATGAAATGACCAAAACACCCTTCAAAATTCTTCATATTTTCAAAAAACATTCTCCGTACACTTTATGGATTGTGTATTATTAAGGGGAAATGATACTTTGATACACACAAAATTTTACGTTTTACACTCGATATACTGAAGTTTCAATTAATCATCTTCGCGTACCCAACTTACCAAAATTTTATCCGTCCACTAACTCTGTTAACAAAATTATTTTTTATTTAAATAAAAACATTTCCCATAAATACCAAAGGTACACTTTTATATTTATTATATAATTTATTTAATTGCAAGTGACATAAATGCCCTGACTTTTCCATCAAAATTTTAAGAGAAAATTCCACATAACCCCTTTTAATATGGTCGAGTTTCACCTAATCTCTCTTAACTTCAAAATCAATTTGTGGAGTGCCTTAAGTTTGAAAACGTTTCACTTTATCCTTTTTAGTTAACTTTTCTGAAAATTCTATCAACTTTTTTCGAAATGACGAAAATACACTTGCATTAAAAAATAAAAATAAAAAAATATGATTTTGAACTTTTTTACTATTATGTTTTTGTTGTAGAAAATAAAGAATAAAATTATATTGGTGGTAAAAATATTTTTTTTGAAAAATTTATTTTTATAAAATATGTATATAGCTGGAGATTGATAGGATTCCACATGTGAGTTCAGGTCTCATATCAGAAATTACGAAGTATACGGAGAGTTTATATACACATTAAACCCAAAACTCACCAGTCTAATATTTTGAGTTAAATATAGACTTTAATATGTATCTGAGATTTTCTTATGTCATGCTCATCCACCCAGTTCTCTCCTATAGATATTGTGATATGTAAAATTATCTTAAAAATAATGATGGTTTGGCAGGGTCCAAGGAATTGAGAGTGGTAATGGACCTATTAAATCTTAGCCGCCCTTTGATCCTTGGAGTGACAATTGTTTGGTTTGACTGTATGAGAATTTTTTATCAGTGACCACGAAACAATGATGTTTAATTTTGTTCTTGCACTACATAATTGCATGTCCCACACATTGGAATTTTGAAATCTTCTTCACTTATTGTTTCTATTACTGTATTTAGAAAGTTCATTATTTAATTAGTTACAATGTCGGTTTTGAAGGAAACGTGTAAACATAGGAGATGGTAACGGTGGATTGATAATTAGGTTGTGCTCCACAAAGAGAGGACTTGTGTGTTTTTTGGTTCACACACAACACACTCAAGTTAGTAGTTCCAAAGCTACAACAACTTAGAAGTTCAGTCGAAGTTGTTGTCTTGTCGGAGAAGCAACAAGAGAATCTCATACTCATCATCAACACGCCAATGCCTTTTGACGTTTCTCAACCGTTTTAATATTGTTTACATAATTGATTTTATTATTATTATTAATAATTATTAGAGGTAATTTCATGTTATTACAATTAACTATGCAAAAAAATCGTGTGACCATATATTGTATTTTGGTTTTTAATTTAATGTCGATTAGTAAGTTTGCAAATAGAGTGATTCATTTTTTAGCTATGACCGCTCTTTTCAATGATGACTAAAACCTTGTTCAGAGTGTTATCCTACAAAGTTTTGAAAATGTTATTGCTGGTGATTCTCTTTTATAAATCTAGTTTCCTTTGGTGTAAGAAAAACAAGAAGATTTTTGGGTGAAAATAAGTAATGTAATTGAAACTAAATACTAGTATGCCAATGAAATCACATGTAGTTTGTGCAAAAATAAATTTAATTAAATTAATTTATCAATAATGAGGTATTTTAATTTCTTATGTTTATTTTATTTTGACTAATGATTTAAATAGATTATCGATTTATAACTTAATGATAATCTATAACTTAATATGTAGTTTTCACGTGAATAACTCACTTTTAAATAAAAGCATTTATATGATTATTTTGATTTATTTATTCAAAATTTTGACTTCTTGAAGGATAACATATTTATTTAATTAATCAATAAGCTAATTTCAATGAGAAATAAATCAAAACTCTAGTTTAGTCCCAATTATTTGATAGTTCTAATGTCTCAATTATTTTGATTTAGTCTTATGGATGAAACTAGAACACATTAATGATTGGAAGACTAATAAGAAGACACTTGTGGGGTTGATGTTCCGTGGATTATTATGTTATTAGTTAAGTACCGAAAGAGGCAAGTGTTGTTAATGTCCCATTACTTGGAGGGGCACATAAGTCATTCTTATGCCAATTAATTAATTAAAGTTATAAAGTGATTAATTACATGTTGTTTTATACATAAGTGTATCACGTGCATTATTGACTTTCAACCAACTTCTCATTTCCCCTAATTAGGTCAATTTCAACATAAATGCTTTCTTTAATATAATTTGACTCATTCCAGTTTTTTTGCAGCCTTACAAAAATGTGTTCAATATCAACACTCATTTATCACATTTTATGGAACAGGTCTCCTTTTATTTAATTCGATCATTCTAAAATGTTTCCACACAATGAAAATCTAAGGAACCCTTATCCAATTTCTCAAATATGTTCCCTAAAAATTTATTATGTCCACTCACCACATAACCTAGAAAAAACAAAAGGATAAATTCCATGTCGGTACACATGGATAAATCTCATTATCATATATGTGGTTTGTAAAATAACGATTTTGTCCATCCTTCAAATAACTGATTTACGTTGATATGCAAGGGGCGAATTAACAATAACAACATTAACGTGTTGTACAATGAATACGTGATATCCTATTTATAAAGAATATATAAAACTCTAATAAACAAACTTAATGGGCTTAACATAATATTATGTAACAGATTCATTCAATTCCTTTTGAGAAGTGTTGTTACCGACACCAAATGAACTTAAATTGCTAAATCCAAGTTCACAAGTCAAGCCCTTCTCCATCATCTCTATTCTTCTTGTTGCAGCCAGGACCAGACCTCTCCTCTTCACTTCACTTCATGTGGCCCAAAATAGCTGAACTTCACGTGCCATTGGACCCACAATCCTCATTCAACCATTCTCCAATCCATCTCTCTCTCTCTCTCTCTCTCATTCCATATCAGAGTATATTCTCAACTCAAGAGGCTCAGCAGAGCAGTCACGAGCAGCAACGCCTAACACGTACCTAACACACTCTACATGGAAAAAACATTTTCTTTTCTAAATATGGGAAAAGTATCCGTAACACTCTTACAGCAAAAGTGTTTTAAAAAAACATGTTTACCTTTGGACTTGCTAGCTGAGCTCATTAATGTGGTCGCATCGCAACCGTTTGATAAAGTTGTCAAGATTCGTAAGATCTTTCTTTTCCCCTTCAATTTGGCATATGCCTGCTGGCTTCTCTTATATAAGAAAACAAACCATACCTTGATCAATAACTAAGTAGACAGTCTTCATACGGATTCTTGCTCGCTCGCTCGTGAGCTTTAGTTGACTCGGCCTCCCTCTCTAAACCTTTGGCTTTAAATTCTCTTCCCAACCCGTCATTTGCTTAATCTGCTCTTCCCCTATACACGCCTCTCCCTCGGCTATGGCATACTCAGCCGGTATGAGGCAAAAACATGTTCCCTTCATGACAACCTTGTTGCTCGCCGCCTTGATCAAAATCAGCCTTTGCCTTTCAACCATTCCTTACTCGTTAAAAACAATCCCTCTAGAGGGTTACCTCAGTTTCGACCAAATTCACCACGCGGCCAGGGACTTTGGCAACAGGTACCACTTCCTTCCTTGGGCGGTGCTGCATCCAAAGTCGGTTTCTGATATTGCAGCTACCGTCAAGCATGTCTGGGAAATGGGTCCTGGTTCCCACCTCACGGTCGCGGCCAGAGGCCATGGTCACTCCCTTCAAGGCCAGTCGCAGGCTCACTTGGGTGTTGTCATCAACATGGAGTCCCTCCAGGGTCCTAAAATGAAGGTCCATACGGGAGATTTCCCATATGCTGATGTTTCCGGCTCTGAATTGTGGATAAATATCCTGTGCGAGACCCTGAAATACGGGCTATCTCCCAAATCTTGGACGGACTACCTGCATCTGACTGTTGGGGGTACTCTGTCCAATGCTGGGATTAGCGGCCAAGCTTTCCGGCATGGCCCCCAAATCAGTAATGTCCACCAGCTGGAAGTTGTTACAGGTTTGTTAAGACAATAATAATTATTATTATTATACTAAGAACAGTCATCATTTTGTACTTGATTGCATCAATCAGAGACTGGACCAAGGTCAAGGGACTAAATCAGCATCATAATCCAAACACAGTGACTTTTAACTTCTTTTGTCTGCTTCATTTTTCTCATGTGCATGTTAAGAGTCCTTGACTTGACCTTGGTCAAACTCTCATCAAAAGATGATTATTGGCAACATTCGCATATTATTTTTTCAAGCAGAAAATTAATACTTACACTGAATGCAGGAAAAGGGGAGGTCTTCAATTGTTCAAGGGAGCAGAACAGCGACCTCTTTCACAGCGTTCTTGGAGGTCTTGGTCAGTTTGGCATCATCACACGCGCGAGAATTTCTTTGGAACCAGCTCCTGAAAAGGTAAGACAAATACTATCACGAATTCGCAATTGCCAAAGCTTTCCAAACAAATACCAGTTGAGGTTAAGCAATTCTCCACTTTGAACAGGTGAAATGGATTCGAGTTCTGTACTCAGATTTTGCCACATTCACCAAAGACCAGGAGCGTCTAATATCTGGTCAAGGAAAAACATTTGATTACATTGAAGGGTTTGTGATAATAAACAGAACGGGTCTCCTAAATAACTGGAGATCCTCATTCAACCCACAAGACCCACTTCAAGCCAGAAAGTTCCAGTCTGATGGAAAAACTCTATATTGCCTGGAGTTGGCCAAATACTTCAAGCTGGACGAAGCCAATACCGTTGATCAGGTGAGCAAGTCATGGCCCACCAGAAGCTTTATTAAAGCAGCAATAAATAAAAGGGTACCAAATCACTACTCAAAACTCATACAAGTCTGGTGTTACTGTGCAGGAGCTTGATAGGTTATTGTCCCAATTAAGATACATTCCGTCGACACTTTTCCTCTCAGAAGTTTCCTATGTAGAGTTCCTGGACAGGGTTCATGTTTCCGAGGTCATGTTACGGTCAAAAGGCTTGTGGGAAGTACCCCACCCATGGCTCAATCTTCTCATCCCGAAAAGCAAAATACATGACTTTGCTAAAGAGGTGTTTGGGAATATCCTCAAGCAGACAAGCAATGGTCCTGTCCTCATCTACCCAGTAAACAAATCAAAGTAAGGATCTAATAGAACTAGCACTTATCTATACATCATGCAGATTCTTACAACTTTTCTTGATTACTGATTGATTCTCATTTTTTTCAGGTGGGACAACAGAACTTCAGTCGTGACCCCTGAAGAAGATATATTTTACCTAGTGGCATTCCTATCATCTGCAGTTCCTTCCTCCATCGGAACAGATGGCTTAGACCACATATTAACCCAAAACAAGAAGATTCTTGATTTCTGTGAAACCGCTCGTCTAGGGGTGAAGCAGTATCTGCCCCACTACACTACACAAGTAGAGTGGAAAGCACACTTTGGCCTACACTGGGAAAACTTTGTAAAGAGAAAATCTATGTATGACCCTCTGGCAATACTTGCTCCTGGCCAAAGAATATTTCAAAAGGCTACTGTACTGGCCATGTCATGACACTGCTCACCATCTATTATTGCTTTAAGGAACAGAAAACCCTTACAAATGTAGAAAAGGGAATGATATATGCCTTAGCCAGACATACTGTACATTGAATAACTATTTATATTTGATATTTTCTTGCCTCTGTGTACATTCTAAATGCCAAGAAGAGTTTATCTGAGGGCTGGACTGGTTTGCTTAATTTGATGGCACCATGGCAAAAAGAATTCAAACTATACAGTTGTAAAATGTGTGTGTACATTCTTTTGTTCATGAAGTGCTTACCAATTTGTTTTCCGGGTCCCAACTCCGAATACAACTTTACAACATTTGCTGCACAAAACAGAATTCTGTTACCCAGACAAATTCGTACATAAAGATTCAAGTAAATGGAGCGCGGGGAGGGATAGAATAATAGGCATTGTTTTTATACAGTAAATTTACATAAAATGCAACATTACCTACAAATTCGTACGTACAAATTATCGTTAGGTTGTGCCAACTACTCCTTTCAAGTCGCTATAACATGAGCATATTAGCATAATGTTTGTTTTGATCTTTACTTTTCTCAACTGAAAATTAGTTCATTCTCTCATATTACAGAAGAATGTTGATGCCGTTTGCTGGGGTACTCAAAAGCTATTAAGGCTACATACGCAATTCTCATAAGCCTTTTTAGTTTTAATTTCTCCAGCATCAATGATCCTGTCCCAAGACTGGATCATTAATTAATCGTAATTCACCTGTAGTAGGATTCTTCATCTTTATTTGATCTAACCAAAGTCCATGATGTCAAGGTTGGAGATAGAATCCTCACACAGGTATATACAGAAAAGAAGTAGAAGGTATGTACATAAACATGACAACATCTGATTAGACAAAAAGGAAGACATAATTGAACCTTCTCTGATTGTTTAGCTATTGATGATATATCAATTAGTAGTTGTTTTTCTGAATACTAAAGTTAATGGAGATTAATGATAAAAGATGTACACATGTGAATATTACTGTCACTAATCATTCCAAAATGGGAGTCACACAATGTATCAAGATTCCAACTCACGACCTTGCTTATGTAGAAGCAAGCTCTTTTTCCGCTTGACCCCCAACAACTTATGTTGGTTTTTTCCATTCATCTTACCATCTGTTTTGTCTAGCAGTAAAAAACTTCTAGAAAAACCAGCCTAACCAAATAAATTGATATGAAAGAATTTACTCTCCTAAATACCATTGCTGCTATTGGGGTCTTGTTAATATTGATAGAATCTTCTTATCTACGGCTGTTGAACTGGTATCAGTTTTTTTCCATTTTAATCAATTTTCATGTTTATCTATCGTCAGTCTAAAAGAAGAGATATATATGTCCAGCTTCAGTACTTTAACACATATTCAACGCACAACTTATACCACAGACGTCAACTCATGGCCCCAAAATGAATATGAAGAATGACTATGCTTCTGTTTTGGGAACCACTCATCCTGCCAGTACACTAGGAAGTTGGAAGACTAAAGCAACCACATAGTTCATGATTAAACATGAAAGAACTTTTGCTGCAGAATATTCACAGGAAAAAGAAATCTGATTTAAACAGGATATGCAAGTGGTGGAATCCATAAAATCAAATAACCACTAGTCATTTCCACTCACCAATTAGTACCAACAAAGTTGTATACCATTTTTTAGTAGTAACAAAAGTGCATTTTGAACAGGATATTAATATAAGAAGCTTTCGTCGTATAACAATTAACAATTGCCAATGTGTGACTATATCTATTTGAAGATAAGCATTTTAAGGTAATTAACTAAAAACTGGAGAACAAAGAAACCAAGAACCCCACTTACTTGAGATGACATGGCACTTTTACTAAAAGACATTGATAACATCTATCCTGTTTTTCCTGGTTAATACAGCACACACTTTTGGAAACTCAGATACCCCAAGGAAAGATCCGTTTCTGTCAACAACAACAACAATAATGCTAATAGAACTTCAATTCAGAAATTTAATCAGTGTCCAGTGGACTACAATGATATTGATGAGTATGGAAATAATTATACCTTGCGGGAATCTATGAAACAAGAACTACAGCATCTTGCGGCCTAAGAACCCACCAATCGGGATAAAGAAAAAGTTGGCGCATGAATATTTCAAAAATCACAACCTTTTAGTCAATGGAATATGAGAGGAGGACAGTGTCCTGACCATACCAATTTGATGTTTTGCTAGACGAACTGGTCTAGATTCCAATGATCATGATAGGGAAATTCAAAACAGGACGCCTAAAATATAGTGCCCTAGCTTTGATGAATACATGTATCTACAATTTAAAGAGAAGAAAGCAGCGAGTATTCCTAAGTGGAGTTTTTTAATGCTTGAACTTCAAAATTCAACAATAGCTACTTTGTTTCTCATTTTCTCGTATTTATTGTAACTTTTATGTAAGAATTCAGTTCTTCAAATTTAAGTCTTTCGTTAATGTGCTCATCATGTATTCCAACCAGTCTTTAAACAGACAATGGAGAGAAAATAGTCATTGTTGTTATACTTTCAAATAACCAATAGGTTTTCCAGGAGATGAACTCGTTGCAGAACTAAATAGAATCAGTAATACTTAAAAATTGAGAGTGTGTGAGAGAGAGATCGGTAGTAGCAGTCACATCAACCCTTCAACCAGCTTGTCCATCACTCGCATCAAGTGCTGTTGAAGCTTCTCAGAACTAAATATAGAAATGAATATTTCAAGCAATATGATACATCATTATAGAGTAGAGAAACTGGAAGGCATATGAAACTGTATGGGCATGTCTGAATAAAGGGGCATCAAGTAGACATACCTGATGGGAGAAACAGCTACACCACAAGATGCTCCACTGAGCATTTATTCCTAAATACAATGATCCAAAGAAAAGTATTATTTTAAAGAGATGACATTTATGACAAGACTTTGACAGACACCAAATTTATAAGCTCAAACCAGAACCAGCAACCAAACCAAGATAATGAAATTGAGTATCAGAATAGAGGTATCAAGAAATGTAGTTCCCAACTAGCTATAAAGTAACTATCAACCTGAGAAGACACCAAACCAAGCCCTTCCTGATCAGACTTGTCTTAAGGTTCACATTTTGGCTGTGTACCAGGTCAAAGAAACATATTATATACCTACCGGCACTGCCATGAGCAAATTCCAATGCAAAATTCAAAGCTGCATTGGATGGGTTTTCTATCATTTCCTCCATCAATACATTACGAGCAATTTCCTAGCATCGCACTAATGCTAATCAAAATATATGTGGTAGATATTTTGAGCTTCATACATCCCTCTAAGATGGTAATAATGGGTACATGTTTATTGGCTGGCTAGCGTGGAAATGTATGAAATAGAACACTTACTGGAAAACACCTAATCACAAATGCAGCTAATTGCTAAAACACTCTAAGGAAAAAAGCTTCAGTTCAGAAAGATGACAATTGAACAATATGGTCATGATTCATAGTTCCTAATCACCATCATATGAGAAACCCATTTCTGAAAAACCACAATAAATTAACAGAACTCCTAACCAATGCAAAGAACCCATAAAATACTATAAACATAGAAGTTGCAAAGAAAGTCACAATATGTAGAACAATCACACCCAAGCTATTTCAAGTCTTGCCCAACTGCTGAGCACAATCCAGAATATGTACTTGACGATCTTTTCTCTCAGAGACATTAACACAAACAGGTTGCGTGCATACTTTAATTTGTCGAAAACTAACCACGAAACGAAACAATCAACGTTACATTGCCAATAATAAAAGATCAGAAGTGTGTTTATCCTAAACAAACCCTTTATGAATCACAAATCAAGGAATTGAGTTTTTGAACCTTCTACGGTGTGTACGTGTATCAGAGGAGTATTCTATGTTCGACACTTAATAGCTGCTCGTATCGGCCAATGTCACCTAAGACTGTCCACAACAAGGGAGTGGGGAGGGAGTGGGCACTCCCGGTACTGCTATGTGGCAACCACGACAAAGAGTGCATTGAAAAGTGGATGACATGGGGAACTCATTTATGACACATTCGGTGACGATCCAAAAAAAAAATCTCAAGGTGAGCAAAATTTCATGCTAAAAAATTAATTTTATTAATTAAAAATATTAATTTTAATAATAAAATAATTACTAAATATATACAACAAAATTTAATTCAATCTTGCTTATTTATTTTTTAGTTGAGTTCGAATTTAACTTTCGTGTATATATAAATACGAAGTGAGTCAGTTCGCAAGCCTTATAAATTCTAATAGACCGGACTCAATTTTAATTCGTTCATTAACTATTGAGCTCAATCTCATCATAACTTTGCTTATAATTCAATAATTAATAAATTATAAAAGACAAAAATATATTTAAATAATACAATAATTAGTAAAAAATAATTACAATTATAAACAAATAAATACAATAAATAAAGTGAAAATAAAAAATATTTAATTGAAGTGAATTTAAAAGGTCAAACATCGTTAAACAAAGTCCATAACTATTAAAATCCGCTGCTTATTCTTTAAGCGACATTGATGGGTTGATTTAGAAGGTTGGAGAGGACTCGTTCGCGTGCAAGCATGATTCACCGTTTCACTTGGCTACAAATTTTCATACCAAAATTATTGCCTTCAATAGGCTTTTAAACGCCGTTTTAGGTTCCCAAATTCATTATACTTAAAATATTTGTGTGTGAACATATTATTATTTGCGTCCACTGCACTCGCCAACGTGGCGTCCTACTGACACGACACGTACCAAGCGAATCTTCCCCCACGACGTGGCAGACTATTCGTTCGCCACATGTTCATTCAGTTACATGTAATTGCCGCCACCGTTGATTAGTGAACCGCGTTTTTCCTTAAAAACGTTTAAAAGGTGAAGTACAAGCAATTGAAGCAGTAGGTACAATCGTATATGCACACAATATTTATAATATCTGCCTATTTTTATTTTTAGTCGGTGAAATACTAATTTATTGAAGTATCAATTTTCCGTGAAAAAGACTTTTCCGAGAAAGGACAAATTTACCGATAATCGCTGGCTCGTAGAGGAAGAACAACCGTTCAAGCAAAGGGAACTCAACACCCCTCACTCTCCTCAGTCTTCGCTGGAATTGGAATCTTTTAAATAGCAAAACTTTTTTCTCCAATGGTTCTTGGATCTGCTAATTGAAGGTATTTTCACCACTTCTGCTTACTTGTTGCTTGATCTTTCGATTTGGATTGTTTTATGGTATTTTTTAGGGTTTGATGTGTCCTTGATGTAGATTCCTGTGCAATCCTGTTGGGTTAGCTGTGAAATTTTGGAAATGAAAACGCGATTCGAATCTGGGTATTGGGTAATTGATGATTTGGAGCTGGAAAGTATAAAACTTCAATTTGATGGGTCTGTTTTAGGTTCTCTGTTTATGTGGGTTTGTTTAAACGGTTGAAGATACTTCGGAGTTTACTTTAAATCGCTGGAACATGAAATATATTTTAATTCAGGTATTGGGTATTTAGTAGTTTGAGGAAAGTTCCTTTTTTTTTTAACTTTGATTGGTGTGATGTATTCATTCCTGAGGATTAAAGCTTATAATTTTTGAAAATTGAACAACTTGGGTTTAAAATTGAAAAACCTTATAGCCTAGGTTGCATTTTTGCATGTGGGTTTCTTCAATTTTATTTAGCCTCCTTCCCTTCCAAACAGAAGGTTGATTGAGGTGAGGCTGTGATGAATAATTTTCCTTGTTCGACTATTGCAGAAAACATTTTTTTGGGAATGGAGCTTCTCTCTTATAGCACTCAACCTTGTTGTCATGTTACTAGTTTGAGGTTGAATTTGAGTCAAACAAATGTCTCTTCTTCTAGAAGGCCTATAGTGGTGTGTGCAAGGATTGATTCAAGACATGGGTATCTGGGATTCAGTATGTCAAATAAGTTTCTTTCTAACAAAGTTGATGGACGGCTAGGTTCTAGACCATTAAAAGTCGTTGAAGGTTTTCGAAATGCTGATACGAAGGTGTTCAGTGGAAGTTATGATGGCTATGTAGTAGATGGGACTGATGCTGCTGGGAGTACTTTAAAAAGGGAGGAATCAGCGACCAAGGTTATCGTTCCGGGTTTGCCAGATGAACCCAATGGCGAACATGGTGCCCGAGTGAGTAGCTGTTTCTGGGAATGGAAGCCTAAATTCAATGTGCATTACGAGAAATCTGGGTGCGAGAATGTGAATGCCCCTCCAGTGCTCTTTCTTCCCGGTTTTGGAGTTGGTTCTTTTCATTATGAGAAGCAACTCAAGGATTTAGGCCGTGATTACAGGGTCTGGGCATTAGATTTTCTTGGTCAGGGAAAATCATTGCCAGTTGAAGATCCCACTGTAAGTTCCACAGAAGGGAATTCCTTGAGAGGGGAAAATTCTATATGGGGATTTGGAGATGAAACTGCACCATGGGCAACTGAACTCGTTTACTCTAGTGATTTATGGCGAGATCAAGTTCAGTATTTCATTGAAGAGGTAGTTATCACCTACATGCTTCTTCTCTTTCTTCTCTATGAATGGTTTTTTCCTTTTCAACTAAATGAGATTTCTCATCATGAACCTTTTGGCTTTGGGACAGTTGTAACCGAAATATAGTATGTAAGCCATGTTTTAATAAGTTCCTTTTGCTATAGGTCATTGGTGAACCAGTGTATATAGTTGGAAACTCGCTAGGAGGATTTGTGGCACTATACTTGGCAGCATACAACCCTCAATTGGTGAAGGGGATCACACTGCTCAATGCGACCCCCTTTTGGGGTTTCTTGCCTAATCCCAATAAATCTCCAAGACTAGCAGGCATATTTCGATGGATGGGAACATTTCCTCTGCCTGCCAATGTCAGAAAGGTCACAGAAATTCTGTAAGTTCCACGTGTAATTGGTGGCTTAGATATGTCAAGTCAACTAGCAGGAAAACCAACCAATTAAAAATTATAATCAATTACAAACCTTAATCTTCCATTTACTTTAAGATTCTAATAAATATAAAAGTTAAAGATGAATTTGTTATTCATTATACTTACTCTGAGAATACAATTGTTCGGTTATACTTGACACAATGAAGTGCTTTACTTACTGAACTTACATTTTTATGGGCAGTTGGCAGAAAATAAGTGATCCTGAAAGTATTGGACAGATACTTAGGCAAGTTTACGCAGATCATTCAACAAATGTTGACAAAGTGTTTCTGAATATACTTGAGGCAACACAGCATCCTGCTGCAGCTGCGTCACTTGCTTCGATTATGTGTGCTCCACGGGGAGAGCTCTCCTTCAATGAGGCGTTATCTAGGTATGTAATTCAGAAGTTCTTGTGACTGCAATTCATACTGTATAGTGTATAGTTAATAATAATGCTTCCTCTGTTTTTGCAGTTGTCAAATGCATGATATACCAATCTGCCTCATGTATGGAAAAGAAGACCCCTGGGTGAAGCCTTGGTTTGGCCTTGATGTTAAACGACGGCTTCCAGAAGCTCCATATTATGAGATCAGTCCGGCTGGTCACTGCCCTCATGATGAAGTCCCAGAGGTATGCTGCTATACTATTTTGATTAGAAAGATATAATTGTGGAATAAAATGTTGTGCAACACTGAAGTTTATATTTTTCTGGAAGCTGTTTAGAAGGCCATAACTTCTCATTATTTGTTATCTGAAACTGGAGATAAATAAGCAGTTAGTTACTCTTAGATGTTTATTCGTTAAGGCTGTCGATATGCTAGTGTCAAAATGTAAAGTTCCAAATTAGAAGTTCATTTAAGAGATTGTTTATATAGGTTGAGATGACATTTTATCTCGTGGTGCATGAAAACGAGAATACATAATCTTCATTTAAGAGATTGCTTATATAGGTTGAGATGACATTTTATCTCGTGGTGCATGAATAGGTGTTAAGAGTTACTTCTTGGAAGGCTTTTTTGCATATTTTCCAACTTAGCATGTACAGAAACATATAATGTTTGAAGTTCCAGTCAAATGTTCCCCTCCCTAATTGCCATGCCTTAACCTACCATATTTGTGATAGGTTGTGAATTATTTACTACGTGGGTGGATGAAGAACCTGGAGTCTAAAGGATCAGTTGCACTGCCTCTGCTTGATGACGTGGATAGTGGTAGGTACAGCATTGGCAAGCAGGTCGAATTTGTAAGACAAGGATCAAAAAGATCAGTGAGGGTGCACTTCTTTGGATCTGAGTTCGCCCTTTGGAAACATATATGGTCTTCTTTAAAATCTAGCATTGGGAAATTAAAAATGGCGTCCTGATTATGGAGCTTGGTGTAGCTTGTAGTGATGTATCATAGTCTTCTTTTTCTTACCCTTTGTAATTATGACAGGAATGTAACATATCTTACAATTTATTATTCTATTAGTGAAATGAAATTAGTTAAGTGGTTATGATGTTCTTGAATACTCTATTACAGTATAAAATCACGTTTCCTGCATAAGCTCTCTCAGAAGAAGCTTGCTGATGCATTTTTCATACCATATTTATAAGCAAGTATAAGTCGGCTAAAATCATAAATTTATTCCACTAGCATTTGCACAAAATAGCATATACATCCAAGAGAAAATACATATTGAGAGTTCATAAACTCTCTTAGACACACACAGCCATGAAAGTACATTTTACAGTTCTAGACATGGCTCTTGATGGCCTTGCTATACCCAGTTTGATCATCATAGTACTTTGACCACAACATGACTCCTCCATACTTGTCCGACCCTTTAATCGCAGGTAACACATCAGAAGTGAGATCAGTCACCGGAACAAACCCGCTTCCAGCAGCAGCAGGAGCTGCGGGAAGTCCCAGGAAGATCTTGGTGGCAGGAATGTCTGAAGTCCATTGCTTCCACGCATCCTCGAGATTGGTTATAGCTGAAGAGTACTGGCAAGGAGGGTTGTTGTAGAACTGAACCCAAACATAGTCGAAAAGGCCTGTCTTAAGGGCATTTCCCACCCAAGCGTCAGGGAAGGGACACTGAGGAGCCGCGCTCAGGTAAACTTTCTTACCCTTATTGCTATATCCCGAAAGGTACCTTGCAAGGTCATCCCAGTGCAGGTTTGTGCCTCCTTCGATGTCAAAGTCAATGCCATCAAGGACAGCGTCACCAAGAGGACGAGTGGAGGAAGTTCCTCCCAAGAAGTTGTTCCAGAGGTAAATGGCGACCTGCCTTGCATCCTCTGCTGAGGTGAGGTAGTAGCTTCCTGCCCCTCCCCCGATGGAGAGCATCACTTTGATGCCCTTGGCTTGACACGCTTTAATGTCAGCGCTGAGGCCGGTGCAGCCATTTGTGAAGGGATCACAATGACCAGCAAGGTTAATCATAGGAGTCTGTCCATTTCCAAATGTTGGTAGGAAAGCTATGTTGACATATTCGTAATTTCCTGTGGCACAAGTCTCTTCCAATGTGCCCTCTGCTCCGTTCTGTCCCCAGTAGATGGCAATGCCACCAGCTTCGGACTTTGCTAATAGTAGCAGAACAAACGAGGAGATTAATGCTAGTGAGATAGCCAATCTTTGTGCCATATTCAGACTTGTTTCGATATGGTGTTTTAGTTTTGATGGTTGAGTTGTTTGGAGGAGGTGGGCTTTTATAGGAGAAGCGCGGCGTTGGGTTGATAGGTAGGGTTTTGTGGTTTTGCTGAAGAATGCGTGGCTTGGAGGTCACATGAAACTGAAAACAAAATTCCACATCTGCAAGATGTTTGTGTTTTGTTAGGAAAATGTAAAATGCCCCATATCTTGTACGTAATGCTGATTTTTTGGTGTCATGTGATCGTCTATTTCACAAAAGATTATATAGAAATGGCGTCGTCTTGTTTCTAAACGCATTGATTGTTGCTGATTTTAGTTTCTTGCAGAAGAATCCTACGTTGGAGGTTAGTGACTAGTTGCCAATTACATTGTCTTTGGCCCTTGTCTGATTATCTTGGTTCTCAAGCTATTTCCTTGAAATCATAAGTAAGATCCTCGCAGTTACATCAATATTGAAATTTTGAACTGAACATTATTTTTTTTGAGGGATCTGAACTGAACATATATACAGATGTTCAATGTAATGAACATTAATAGATAATGGTTGAGTTCATTACATATATATGTAATGAACATATATACAGATGTTAATGAAAATTGCATCCCCTCTCGACGGAAAATACATTCAAAAGGTCTAAGTTTAGGCTTCGGGTTTAGTCCTTTGCCCGTGTACTCTTGTATTTTCTCGCCTTTTTGTGTCATCTCTATTTTGGCTGGGATAGCGCGACTCCCTCTTCAGGAGCTTGATAGTATATTTATTCAAAATTCTTATTGCTGATAAAAAATAGTGTCAACATTCTAACAGTCAAATACTAAATATTGTATGATCACGAAGGAGGATTGATAACGTTGGCTATACGTTAAAGATCCTAATGTTGCCTTTATTAAAGGTTATTGCACGTTAAAGCCTTATCCTGACCACTAGATCAAGAATATAAACCACTTGGCAACAAAAGCTTTTCTTTTAGGTGATTAAGAATAATAGCAAGTGCATAGACTATAACATTAACATCATTAGTCGAACTTGTTACTTGGTGTAGTGGTCTAATGTACTCTTCCTAGGTCAGGATTTGATGCCCATAGTGTTTATGGGTGGGGATAGGTCATTGGGTAGGTACGGTGTGATTGTAATCTCAAGAAAACATCATTAGTTATTTTTAACGCAATCCAGCCGGTCTCAAGACTCAGTCACTTCATTCAAAATTCCACCAAACCCAAAGGATGGTATAGAGTTTGGTTCAACAAACCGACCATTTAGCACTTTTGATTATTAAAAGGCAAGAAAAGCGGTCTTAAACGCGAGATCAGTTCCACTGTGATGGTCATTTCCGTTCCAATACAAGAAGATAGTTATTGGATAATGATTTTGGAGTCTTAGAGACTTTTGATTAGAGTTGTTCTTATTACACAAAATTTCTGTCACTTTATTCGAAACTTTTCAAACTCAAAGGATAGTATCAGAGTTTAGTTTAACAAAATGACTGTAACACTTCCAATTGTTAAAAAGACGAGAAAAGCAGTCTTAAGCACGAGCTCAGTTCTAGTGTAATAGTCATTTCCGTTCCAATACAAGAAGACAAGAGCCAAATACAAATATCATTTGCATCCGATCACTAACTTCCATATATGTACTTAAGTATGTTTTGTGTGACATCAAAATCAGCAATAATTAGAAACATAATGCAGATACAATCTTGGTGAAGGAGACAATAATGACACCGAAACAGTGGCCAATACGTAGAAAAGATGGATATTCCAAACATTAAACAATATTATTTTCTTGAGGAAGTAGAGCCAGAGGCTTTTCCGCGAATTGTGTTACCTGTGATTAAAGGTAATTAAGGATATAACTAACTGATTAATCCTAATTTAGCTAAGATTAGATTAATCTTGGCTTGGGTATTAATTAACATTATGGGTCGAGATTACACATATAGCTTTTGGGCTAGGGTGTAAATTTAAGTCATAATCAATCTAATTCATTTAATCAAATTGTTCAATGGGTTTCTCTAATTAGATAGAATCACAATTAAGCCTACCCAAGATATTAAGCAGTAAAATATATGATTAGGATCCTTAACCCATATTGTCCTAAACGCCTAATCATACAAATGACAATATATACTCGATCAGTTCACCATTTACCCACCCCTAATTAAAAGTTTAACTACTCATACTTGTGGACAAACGAGCAAATGAAAAAAAATAAACAAAATAAACCATACAAGACGAGAGTTTTAATATATTAATGGTATATTCTTGTTGGAATCTCACATCTTAAAGATGTGAATCTTTTCACCAGCTTATATAACAATCTGTGTTTCCACCTATCAGCTTGAGCTTTTAAGTGGGTTGGGCTTCTGACATGGTATCAAAGTTAGGTTCATGTGACGTGACTTTCATGCGCTATTTGTTTCGGGCTTCCGCCCATGGATAGGAGGGCATCCAATTTAAATCTGCCACTGCTTACCTGTTTCCACGTGCATTTCAAATCGACTTTCACGTGAATGAGGGTGTTAGAGCCCCACATCTCGTCACTATATTTATGACCGTCTCTCTTATAGAGAACAGAAAACCAAATTATAAAAGAAAAAGGAATCTTAGTGCATTTTGGAGTTTTAGATAACGAGATACCTTGTTAAGATGAACAACTCATTTAATTGAATTTAGTTTATACTTTTGTCCAATACAATTCACACACAACAACAATATGAGTAATATATTTTCTCTCTGCTCTACTCTATTTTCTATCTATATATGATGTATGAAAAGGTGAATGAAAAATCATGAATCTTAATTGACTGAATAGATTGTACAAGATACTTAATATTGAACTTCAAAGTTTCAACCTGAAAGTTAACGGATAAATGGATGTCACTATTTGATAATGTATTTATAGGTAAATGATAATTTAATAGATGACCATAATTCTAATTTCTCAATTCACATGACTGCATTTTCTTCATTGTTTGTGATCGATTATCAAGTCTTTGGCGATATCTTTATCTACTAAATGCTTACGACTAACTTCTGCCCACATCTTTTTTAGTCGCCTTTGTGCTCTCTTAAACACTTTGAATTTCATTCTCTTCACCAGTCAAATTGGTGTTTCGATGGGCTCATGTTAACACATGCCTAAACCATCGTAATCGGCGTTCTTTTATCTTCTCGTCTATTGACACAACACCAACTCTATTTCAAACATACCCATTTTTGACTTTATTTATTATTGTGTGCTCACGCATCTAACGAAGCATATACATCTCAACCACTTACATTTTTTTACTTGTATAATTTTTCTTTTTTGCCCCATATGATTAGTGAACTCCTTTGTACAAAAACCCTCAACCTGTAAATTCAATGGATAAATGGTTGGTGCTATTTGA
>JAYMTP010002313.1:0-20215 GCA_036897365.1 Geranium brycei
TTTTCTCTTACTCATGTTTATTTTTGCACTGTCTATGCAAATCCGTGAAAATTAATAAAAGTGTCACTTAAGTGTTAATCCATACGTGCTTAAAGGTGAGCACTTTGGCAACGGAATCGGAGACCGAATCCGAACCGAACCAGAACCAGGATCGGATAATCGAGAACCGCAGGTAATAATTTCGGTTCTGGTTCTTAAAATAGAGAACCAGAGAGTTCAGTCTAGTCTGATTTTTGACCGGTTTGGTCCGGTTCTAGACCCCATGCCCACCTCTAAACGTGTTAACTCAAACGTCCAACATTTAAGTGACACTTCCGTTAATTTTCACGGATTTGCCAGAATGTGCAAATTTAAATATGAGTAAGGGAGAGATTTTGAATAAATACACTTAAGGGAGAGTTTTTACAAAAACATACAATTATAATGAGACTTTTTGTCATTTTACCGTTATTTGATGGTTGGAATATGTGACTGGGAGCAAGAAAAAGGGCGTTGACCGTAATTGACCGCAGCAATAAAAACATGAACATCGGGAATGGGTCGTGATTGGCCCCAGGACGCCACGTGGCAAGATCCGGGTCTCGCCCCGAGTCAGCACCGGGTCGCCGGTATAAATTGGAAGCAATTGACCAACACTCCAAACCAAATGATTTCATTTGAGATTGATTTCAACAAATAGAATAAACTAATAAAGAAATAAATAAGCATCGAACAGCGCACAGCTTCATCTCTCTCTCTCTCTCTCTCTCTCCTTTATAGCCGGTAAGTTCTCTGACGATCAAAGCTTATCCGAATCTTTCATTATCTATCTGTTCAGCTTTTCAGTTTTCAATTATGTGTATATATATATGCGTGTGTGATGTGTATTGTTTGGGGTTGGTCTCGTGCTTGTTAGGGTTTAGTTGTTTTGGTCTCTGTCGAGTGATCATGATGTCCGGAAATGGCGATTTCACGTGAAGTTGTTGAATTCGGTGAACCAGCTTTAGGATCTTGTTTGGTTGCTAAGAAATTTTGAGGAATGGAAAAAAGGACCGGAGATTATGTTATTGTCACATGGAGAATTTTGTGACGATCAAAGCTTATCCAAATGTTTTCATGTCTACCTGTTAAGCTTTTCGGTTTTCAGTTATGGATATAAATATTTATCTGTGTGATGCGGATTAATTGGGGCTGGGGTTTAGTTGTTTTTGTCTCTGTATGTGATCATGGCCGAGGCTGGAGATTTGATGTGGAGTTGTTGAATTCGGTGAACCAGACACAGGTTCTGGTTTGGTTGCTCAGAAATTTAGAGAAGTGGAAAAGGGACAGGAGATTAGAGTATTGTCACAGGAGAATTTGTTCTCATCTAACTTTTCCTTTGAATTGATTTGTTGATAATTGATGTATATGGGAAATGAATTTAAATTGCTAGGTTGATCTTTATTGAGCAGGAAGCTTGAATCCAGAGGTCATTTATTGTTGTTCTTGTGCCAATTTTGTTTTCGGGTACGAAATTTGAATGTGTGCACCCTTTTGGCTATAGAATTTTGTTCCACTAAGGCCTTTCTGGAGTCAGCCTTTGCTTTATTTTGTTTGGGCATTGTAAGAGTTTAAATTTGGGACTTTAAACGGCCATCCTTTTGGAAGTAGAAGCTGTAAGTGACTTATTGTGGTTGGTGAGGGAAATATGTTGACTTGCTATGCAAATAGTTTAGGCTGATATTAAAGGACAAGGTAAGGATCATTGGATAACAACCTGGTGATGAGTTTCTCATGGAGGTTTTTGCATGTTCATGTTACCTTCCATAATGGTTTTGGTTGTCTATTCGGCATGACAGGAAGACTACAGGTAATGGAGCCAGTTGATTAGAAGCAAAAAATGAATGAATGAAATAAAGAAATCATGTGGTAGTCTTGAGAAAGTTTGGAGGATCCCGTTACTGTTTATAATCATTTTTTTTATTTGGAGTAAAAGCCAGTGTCTTTTCACTTGCCAGCCTTTCCATTCAGGTTTTGCATACAAAGCAGATGCATTAGAATTTGTAACTTTTTGAGCTATAATTACCATTAGAGTTTAGAATGTAGGAAGGATTTTGAACGTACAGGAAGTTGAAATAATATAATATTAATATTTCAGACTTTACCAAGAGAAGGCTCTGACAGACCTCATTAGATGGGAAGAATGTCAATGTCACCGGTTGCAACTCTTAGAGTGGTATTGTGGTTGGTTTCAATTCTTGTGAATAATATTGAGGAAGATGCAAGCACATTTCTGAAGGACTTGAAAGATGATAGAGCACTTGCAGTATGGCTGTTGTATATGTAGAAATGGTAATTGAGCAACTGTACTTGGTAGATTTAATGAAACTTTTCTGAGATAATACTTTCATTCTTTTGATTCTTTGGGTTTAAAAGCATATGCCAAGCGGTTGGGTTGCCTTTATGTGGCTTGTTTGTACATTGCTTGCAAAGACTTTTTTTGGCATGTTAATGGGGTTCTTGAAGAGTGCACTTGAATTGTTATGACTTTACTGGTCTTGGACTAACTTTCAGGAAATTGTTTGGTCCTGGTACCGCTTAATGATTGCTTATATATATTACGAAATAGAAAATGGCATTTATGTATACAGCTGACTGTAAATAGTCGTGTGAAATGATAGGAACACTTGGAGAAGTTATTGAATATATAGGTTTTATCTCATTTGCTGTGAATGAAAAACCAGCAAGATCTTTTGTGTAGTTTTGTTTGCCTGGTTTTTGAGAAGATTCCATTTAGAATGCATATGCTCAGAGCTGAAAGATTTATTTTCTCCACTACCGGTGTTGGTAATTTTGTTAATCATATTTGCCAATTCTTATTGCTTGCATAATGACAAAACATTATCCTGTTTCAGACTATCACTGTTTGTATTAAATCATTATAATTACAGGGATAGAGTACTGCATTGCAAGAATCAATTTTAGTCTTTTGCCGTGTCCGGTACAACTTTGTTGAAGTATAAAGTCACACATCGAATAAGAATACAAAAGGTGGTACATATAAAGAGGAGACACAAACACAACTATAAAGCCCCACCTGGTATATGTAGCCTGATTTTGGTATTAGAGTCGTGTTGATTTGGGATTGTGGGAATTGGCTGTGGGGCTGTTTCCCCCATGGTCTCCGGTTCATATGCAGATGTGTTGCTTGCTATGAACCACATGTAGAAGTTCAACTCTACACTTAAGTATAAAGTCTTGCACCGAACAAAAAATGGTAAAAAAGAGCACATGTGTAACCTTTTTCTTTCTACACTTCAACAAACTTAACTTGCATAATTGTGTCAGTTCCAGTCTACTGGGTATCTGAATTAATTTACTTATAGTAAATGAACATCCTATAACCTCTGTATGATTCTTGGTTTAATCATACTTCTGCTTCTGCTTTATTTTCTCTCTCTCTTCTCCATATTTAAAGACATTATTTATTAGTAATTTTATTCAAATTTCCAGTGCTGTAATGTCTAGTGTATTAAACTAACTAATTCCATGGATTTTCTTCTCATGGATAATGGCATCAGGTTCGGTCATACTTAAACCGGCATTTTACATTTGAAGGCTGAATTGAAGCATCAGTCTGGAGAATAACCTATTGAAGTTCACTGGACCATTTTTAATATCATTAGAAGACAATTGCTCTCGTCTTCTCATGCAACCATTTCATTAGACTGTAACTGTGTAAAATGTCAAATAGTGCAGTCAGAAGGGTCTCTCGTCAAGACATACAGCTGGTAACTATTGATGGCTTATCTCAGATTATTTACTTCCTACTTATGTTTATTCCATACAACTTTGTTGAATATTTCGCTCGAGGCTTTTTAAAGTGTGTTAATTTGCTTAAAAAGGTTCAGCATGTGCACATGGTGCATTTCTTTTTTGGCACTTCTCGACCATGTCTGGAAATAATGCTATTATAGTCGTGAATAATAAGACAATAGGTTTTTTATTCCTTCATTAGTATCTATTTTTCTTCTTACTCCCTAAAATTTATTTTCTGCATCAAGGAGCAGTAGCTATATTTATTTATAGAACAGGATCAGGATTTTCTTGTAACTTCTATGTTTATTGTATAAATCCAGGTGCAAAATCTGATTGAGCGATGCCTTCAACTTTACATGAGTCAGAAGGAAGTTGTGGATACTCTATTGGTTCAAGCCAAAATAGAGCCTGGGTTTACAGAACTTGGTAATACCTTTGTAGTGTCTGATTAGAGTTATGTATAAAATGTATAGTATGCCTTCCTTGTAAAGTTGTCGTATGAGTTTCAGTATGTCTTACTCTTACAGAAAAATAGGCTGTTCATTTCTTGTTACTGTTCCGGATTAGTTGATTGTAATAACTTGTCTTAGTTGACACATTAGGCGTCCTTATATTTTAATTAGGTTTGCACATTATATCCCCTAATGATAGTATGACAATCTGAAAGTGTGCATGATTAAGTTGTGTGGTAATGAAAATCGTTAAGGCTATGTAACTTGTTGGAAAATCTAAACATATGTGGGAATGGGGTGAACCCTGGTTAAAAGAACTATTTCTCAGACGTATATATGGGTTTGTCATTGTACATGGTAACTTGGTTTGTATGTTTATGGTGAATATGTTATAGATGGAGCTGAGTGATGAGAAAGTGCTTCATATGTCTCTGTTACTGGCACATCTATTACTTGACAAACATGTATAATGTATTGAAAGCTCATGACGAGGCCCTGAAATCTAATAACTTCGTAACTTACTCGATTTTATGGGAAAACTACAACAGTATACAATCATGTACGGTTCTTTCCTTTTCTCATTACATTAAACATGATACTCTGCTTCTTGTGCAGTTTGGCAAAAGCTTGAGGAAGAAAATCGAGAATTCTTTAAGGCATATTATTTGAGATTGATGGTAAAGCACCAAATACTTGAATTCAACAAGTTGCTTGAGCAACAAGTGCAGTTGATGCGTCAGATAAATCCAACTGGGGTTGCTCCTATGCCTAATTCTAATGGATCTAATATCACACCATGTAAGACTTCTTCTCCATCAATTGGATTTCCTATATTGCCCATACTTTGACTCAGGTGACAATTAAAGGCTTGTAATATTTTTTCACTGTAGAATTAAATATCCATGATCCCTTAGGTTTATGACCAGCATGCTATTTAGGTTTATGAGAATATGAGATTTGTAAAAGAGTTGATTATTCTGCTTCTTCATTCTTGTATATATATATATATATATATATATATTAGAAGTAGACAAGGAAACATGTGGTCCTTGAATGCCCGTTAAGAGTTCTTAGCACTTCTAAGTTATATTCAAATGTCCAACTTAAGTATGAATGCAACCAACCCTTTGAATGGTGAAATTTCAGTGGATCTGGTTCATCTGGAAATATCTTGCCAGGGTACCCTCTTTCTTTCATGTTTTCTTTGCATTGTGTTAAAATTAACAAAATGTAAGATAAGGAGAAACAGTTGTAAGTTTTCTGAACACTAATCTGAGAGATGATGTACAGTAACTATAATAGTCCAGTGTGATCAGCCTAATTCCTTGATGATATGATATATAGTTGTTTGAATTTAATATTTGAGGCAGAATGACATCTCTCCTAATTTCGGTAGAATATATGATTTCTAAAATTTCCAAATTTCATTCTCTTACAAGCTTCTTCTGGCATGTTGAGCTCTTTTGACTTTGTAATCCATGTCTGTTTGTGCAACCAGTGCACCAAAGTTCTGCATGCTATGCCCCGGATCCTACAGGATCAACTTTAAATCCAGAAAACATGCAAAACCCTGTTGGATCAAGTTTGTCTAACGCGTTCAGCAATGGCGGTTCTAGTTTTTCTAATGTGTTCAATAATGGTGGTTCTAATTTGCGTAACACGTTCAGCAATGGTGGTTCTAGTTTGCCTAATGTGTTCAGCAATGAGGGTTCTAATTTGCCTAACATGTTCAGCAATGGTGGTTCTAGTTTGCCTAACGCGTTCAGCAATGAGGGTTCTAATTTGCCTAACACGTTCAGCAATGGTGGTTCTAGTTTGCCTAACGCGTTCAACAATGGTGGTTCTAGTTTGCGTAACACATTCAGTAGCGGTGGTTCTTGTTTGCCTGCCGCATTCAGTAATGGTGGTTCCAATTTGCCTAACACATTCAGTAATAGTTCTTCGTCAGTTCAAAGAAACATGAATACTCCTAGGGAAATGCCTGTTAATGCCAATAGGATCGATGCAACTTTGAACATACTGCCAAATCAGAATTCAAACACGGGCTTGATGTCAGGAAGGAATGGGGAAATCAAATCAGAAGTGGGCTATTCAAGCAATTCCTCATATATGTTTGGTGCTGATGGCAATGCCTTAGAAACACGACCGGCGCTTAGGAATGCACCTGTTGCATCTTACAGTAGTGTAGAGTCCAATGGACAGCCCCTCAATGATTCACTTGTGGATGCAGACTCATCTTCGTTTGGGTTTCTGGGTCAGATTCCTCGGAATTTCAGTCTCTCAGATCTGACAGCAGACTTTTCTCAGAGTTCTGGTTTGTCCTCTGTCTCTCTCATATGCAAGTCGGCATTGTATTTTATTAGATTGCATGTCACTAAAGTTGTTACCAATTCATTCACGCAAATATGTTCTGTTTAGGCTGAATATGAAAGGTAGGAATTTTGCTAATGTTTGCTGTTAAATGTTTCCAGATATACTGGAGAGCTATACCAGATCACCATTCTTAGAAACTGATCCCGATAACTTCATGGACTCGCACGAAAGAATAGAACATCAAGGTGAGGGTTTTTGTCAAATATTTCATATTATGTCTTCATCTCAAAGTGGAGTACTAAGATGTGCTCTAGTTTCTTGCAGGAGAAAATAGACGGTTAGACACCATATCAGAAGGCTTGAACTATGAAGATTTTGGCAGTGAATAGTTGTATTATTATTCCAGTGGTGAGTTGTTCTTTCACTTAACACTACGACTCGTCTTTACAATTCGAATAGATCTATCACATACTCCAACATTTTAGCCGTTTCTTCTACTTTTCAGCTGGTTTTGTATTAGCACTTGGCTTCAAATTGACAACTATTTTTTAGGTACTAAAGCAAGCATTGCCGCTCTTTATTCCCTAATGCAGTATGTTGTAAGTTTGCGATAGGATAATGTGTGCATGGTAGCGCATTGGTCAGTGTTCTAAATAAACTCCAACTTGTCCGATTAGTTCCCGATCAATACTCGATAATTTTTTATCAATCCGATTAATTCCCAACTAGCGCCTACTAGGTTTTATTAGAACATTGATTTGATTGTCATTAATTATAAACCTTGATTATCGGTATTGTGAAACACAAGAGAAGGGGTGGTTTTTTATTATACACTTTGTTTATCCTATTGCAGGTCCAGCTACATGTGAAGGATAGTAAGATTTGTACATAACATGTTCAGAATGATTGATTTGTGTGTACTAGGAAGATGCCCTTTGAAATGTTGCAAAGCGTAAGTGGGTTAATAATGGTGTCCCTATTGTATTGTGTAATAATGATTCTTGGGTTCATGACCTTGTGTAATAATGTACATTATGTTTTGGCTTTGGCTTTCCATAATTCACATGCACCCCGTACTGAGTTATGTATAATTTATTATAATATTGTATCAAATTTGCTCAGCATACTTTACGTTGTCAGAAAATGTTTATTTCAATCAGTTGTAAATAATAGGGATAATTACAGGTCATTCAACTCAACCGATCAAAACTTCCTTCTAACTTCGAATTTTAAAATAAAATTTTAAAACCTTACTGATTTTATAAAGTGATTCCCCAAACTTTACTGATTTAGTAAAGGGAACAAGAAAATGTGAGTCAACGTCTTTATACTCAATTTCTAGGGTATGCTTATCAACAGGAACAAGAAAATCAAATCCCCAAAACCTTACTGATTTTATAAAGTGAGACAACGGCTTTATACTCAATTTCTAGGGTTTGATTATCAATCAGATATCAAGCCCGGTGTCGCCGTCCCGAGCTCAAGAAATTGATTGGTGGTCGTCGATTTGTGGCAACCCGATATTGCCGTCTTTTGGGTTCTCTCTGGCAAGCTCCACGTCTCGAATTCGTCATCGAGCTCCAATCGCTCACGAACCACGCCGTCGTCTAGGTTTGTCCATTTTAAACAAAAAACCATGACCGAACCGAACCCAAAAAATCGAGAACCATGGATAATGGTTTGGTTATGGTTCAATTTTAAAGTAAACCAATTAATTTTTGTTTGGTTTCAGTTTATATGATCTAGAATCAGTTGTTAACCATAAAAACTGAACCATAATTGGTCGTACAAGTGTCAATCCCGTAGACGTCCACATCTACCCACGTCTTCTCCCTTCTGCAAAATTGGAGTATGTGTTTTTTCTACTTTATAATATTTTATAACTTGTATATATCTTAATAATAGTTTTCTATATAGTTTGCGAAGACTAGAGATAAATTTTTTTCTACTTATGTTTTAAACTTTTAGTACAGTATTATTTTACTGAATTTTAACTTTTGATATATTGTAGTGTTGGATTTGGTATCATACCATATGAAAGATAGGCAAGACATTTTTTATCATTAGGAAGTGACCAAATTGAGATGACTTATTAATGGTTTTTGGTCATTTAAAACTAATGTTTATGCATATTCTTAATTACAAGTAGTTAAATAGATAAAAAAAAATTGAGCTTAAGTAAAATATTCAAAACTAAAATCAACTTTGAATGATAGATTGAGTCCAAATTGCATGCTCATATATTTGATCCCCAAATATCAGTTACTTGGTTAAAAATCGACCATTTAATTACATTCGATTTTGGTTATGGTCTTAAAATTTATAAAACCAAGATTTTCGGTTTGGTTTGAGAACAAGTCATTTGGTTTGGTTAACCAACCATGGACAACCCGATTGTATTGTTCCGAGCTCGCAAAATCGACTAGTGGTCGACCACCGACGTGAATTCTTGGTTGCCGTCATCAAGCTTTGGTTTAGGGTTGAAGGATTTAAACAATATGGTATGTAGTTGATTTGTCTCCTAGATAGATGGGTAGAGTTGGGGAGGTTAGAGAGAGTGTGTAGTCAGGGTAGGTTAGGATTGAAGAAGCGTTAAAATTGGAATTTAATAGGGCATTTTTAATTTTTTTAAAAAGTTTTACTTTCGGTGTAGTGAAATTATAATGAAGTTTGGGACGGTAAAGTGACATATAATTATTCCTAATTAATATTGGAGACAAGAAAAGTAACGTATTTTATCGTGCGGACCAAAATTTCATTGCGCTTTAAAATAAACTAGCATGATATTAGTATATTGTACCCTCATCTCATATGATTTTATAACTATCAAACTAAAAATATAGAACAATAAAATTCGGTACATGATACTCACTTTACAGTTATAAAATCTCGTTTATTCGTTCAATACAAAAAATTAAAAGGCTAATTGCCAATTTTATTTTTCAAGATTTTTGAGATACATGAATAAAATAAATTTGGAGTTGTACTTGTTTCCTTCTCTGTGTATCAGCTCCCCTTCACGAGGAATCTAACGATAATATCACCATAGACACCAGCGTTACAATCATCAACTGGGTTGTCTCTGGCGGCTACGGCGACCTAGAAATTCTGTCCTTGAAAGAGAATAACGTCGTCGGAGATTTCACCGTCGCCGACTGCGAGAGGCTGAGATTCCTAGATCTTGCCGCCAACAACTTCTCCACCGTTGAGGCTCCTCATCGGTGAAATGCTAGAGATACGAAGAATAAGAAGATAAACTAGTCGAACCAGTCTAATTGCCCAGACCATATCCTAATTCAGGTTTATTATCGGTCCGAGTCAAATCAGGTTGAATTGATTCAAATCAATTCAGGAGTATTTTATATTTTTTTTGAAAAAAATGGGGTTTCCATTCAAATTCTAATGGTGTTAGAGCAAATTGTAAGAAAACGCAATTAAGTGATGTAAAACCTACCACTATAATACAGGTAAATTGTAATTAACCTTTCAATTAATTCATAGATCCTCGTAGGCAATCAATTAGAATGATCAATCAAATCAAAATTACTTCACTGGGGAGAGGAAAGGAGGTTGAAGAATGGGTTAATATGGTTATTTCACTAGGATTTTTTTTGTATTTTGTATATTTTGTAATTTGAAAAGACTAATATACCTCCGATCTATAAGGTTAGTTTATCATTTAATTGAGAATAGAATGGTCATTTCATATTTATCAAATAACTGTATTATTTAAAAATTATACATCGAGAACATTTTAGACTTTTTATCTGCCCATACTAATTTAATAAACTTTAAGCTCATCAAAATTATATGTTTTTCACAAACAGGCTAAGCAGTGATGTGAAGAGTCGGGCAACATAAGAGACCATTATGATCGATACCAATGTAACCAGGAAGTCATGAGTTAGCACAAAATGATAGCATACAATGGACAGACCAAGTATAAGATCTTACAGCAACACAAAATGTAGACATACCCATGTAACTTACAGAACAGACATTCTTTAAATTCTACAATATACAGATAGATACCTTTTGAACCAGCTCAACTGCAAAACAAACTTCTTATATCACAATGCATTGATCTTGGTGGAGTTGTGTACTTTCTACCTGCACAATCGCAAACAGTCAACAGGTTACGGAAATTCCATCTGCAGAAAAATACCAGCCTGAGTAATAAGTGAATTAGACATGGAACGTTATTGTTAGCTATTGAAACCGACAGACAGAAAAGAAACCTACCTCCATATTGACCTTACTTTACATCTGGTTGACAGCGAAGAACTGTCATTTTCAACATTAGGATTTGTTTTCTCTGAGCGACCTGCGATTGTACACATTTAGCTGCATGCCTACGGTTTAATCAAAGATACAGGGAATGTTTCTGATCTCAAACTACTGCTTGACTCAGTTTGTGGCATATGAACTTCACTGTCATCTGATTCTGAGTCTGATACATGACTATTAGCATCGGAATTTTCTTCTGACTCCGCATGGTTGGATCTTGATGCATCATCCACAGCCGGAGATGACCCCTCCACGGGAAAGTCAATAACTTCACTATCTGTTCCATCTGTGGAAACAAAAATTTATATCCCTTAATGAAAAAGAAATTTCATTCAGCACAATCATGATATGTACGATACAGAATCATTGTTGTAAACATCCTGGAACCAAGTAAAATATCACAATAGTGACACAACTTAAGCCTCTATAAACCAAAGTAATAAGAAATAAACTTCTTAAAAAGATAAACTACTGCAACTGTTCCAAAATGAGTGAGAATTTTGGCAAAACTAGGATTAGAGGAGTTAGTGTTCCACCTTCCCATCATGTCCTCATGCGTGATAACTAGCTCATACAATAATGCTATTGATAATCCGTACATAATTTATGCCAGCAAAAGGAAAGCAAACACTTATTTTAGTACCGAGGGGATAAAAAGTTTGACAAACTAACTCCTTACTTGAAAGGCCAAAAGACTGTCTCATAACATCATGTTTGTTAACAATAACAACATTTGTTTTATTCTCTCTGTATCCAATATCTAAGTACGGTCATATTGGTTCACCTTGAATAGCCAAACAAGGACCAAAAGGCTAATTAAAAAAATAGCTGACTTGTAAGTGATATTATCAAGAGCGGAATATTATGCAGAGCTCAACATAAAAAAGAAGCGGAGAGCATATCAATCATCTCAAAGGCTATGAAAGAAAATGAAGCACATGCATTGAATGCATAAAACAAAACTGTATCGTGCATGTATGCATAACTACCTTCATCAACATCGGATTCTGGACACTCTTCTCCGACATCTTTAACCGCCATAAGACCTTCCAAGTTGGCAACTTTTTCCTGATGGGCTTGGGCAGTTCTAGCAGTTGCTTCCTGCTCCTTCTTTTCCATATGAAACTTATTAAGCTTCTCCTCGAACTCCTCAATGCATGACTTAAGTTCTGGTTTTGCAAACTTCTTACCCTGCTCATAATTGATGGGAATGAAAGAGATGAGTATCAAACATCCAGAAACAATGAGATGATGCAAGAATGACTTAAGTTGAAGTCAATACCTTGCTAATTATGTTTTTGAAATGCTCCATTACTGAATCCTCAGATAGGACATGTTCATATGATTTAAATGCCTCCATTAACTTCTTCATTCCCTTCTCGGTAAAGGACAGTTGAGAGAGGCAATAAGAAATACATTCCCATTGTTTAGTGTCTGCAGCAGAGGATATAGAGCTCATAAATCATGATGGCAATACAAAAATCATGAAAGGCAATTTAACTTGTCAACCATAAATGATTGGGTAAACCCATCAGGAATATAACTGCCGGTTTTCTATGTATACAAGAGTCCACTGAAAAATAGTACATATTCAGCGTAAGTGTATAGTTGTGAGTGACGGAGGCTTATAATGCCTTAGTAACATAGTCATCAAGTATATCTAAGACAATAAAATTGATAAACCTATTTCAAGTGCTTTTCAACAAGGGCTTCCAGTAATGAATATTGCAGTACTATATGAGAAGAGCAATCAGAGTTGTAATGACACACCTGCCACTCCAGTAAACCTATTGCAGAGCTTTTCAACAAGAGCTTCCATTTGCTTGTCCTAACAAAGTTCAGAATAATATGTTTAGCTGTCACTGGGAATAAAGTCCAGCAACTTTAACAGTTAGGCAATCCATACCTTCTTGATTGAACCAATTAAAAATTGCATAATGTTGTAGAACAACTCTGTCTTCAGGTCTTGGTTGGATAATTTGCCAAGTATATCAGGCAGTAAATTATATATTGGATTGCTTCCTGTTGAAATAAATAAGAAAACACTACTTCAGTTGACTCAGAATATATCTTAATCATGCTCCAGTTTTATCACTCAAAATATACCTTTCTTAGACAATTCATTGAAGAAAAGTTTAGCCAGATTTGAAATCCTCTCATCTTCATCCTCTACTCGCATAGCCATTTCATATATATATCCTTTCACCTGATCATTAAATAGTCATTTAGAATATTGTGAGCAGAGAAAAAGAACATGCAGGGATTAGTAGCTTCTGACCTTCATCATATCATTTAATATGAGATGGGAAAGCACCAAAACAGCATTTTTCCTGACAGATACGGATGGATCCCGTAATCGAGCATACATGTTCTCAGTCCACGGCTCCAACAGGTTAGGAAAACGAACTGCCAGATCTCCCAGAGCTATAGTGCAATTGGAACGAACAGTTTCAGATGGTGCACTCTCCACAACAGTAAAGAGAAGCTGTAGATTTATTTGGCTGTAAAAACACACTTTAAAAGTTTATTACCCCAAGTTTGACAAAGAAAGTAAATATTCATAACACATATAATAGAGAGACGGAGTGGGAAGAGAGTAAAATCTCACCAAAATGATGCATCAATAATCATAAACCGGCATAAGGCTAGCATTCCGGATGCCTGTAGATCTGGATACTGACAATAAATAGAGGCCACGTTAGTTTCTTTGAAACTTTAAAAGTCAAGAGCTCCATGTTTATCACTAATGGAGCACATGGTCAGAAATTCCACTACATAAATTAGAGCATACATGCATGTGTATAACAGCATAGGAATGACTTTCATTTCTTTTGATGTCCAGATGTTTTGTAAATGAGTTTGTGAAAGTAGAAGCCAAAAGTGAGAGGCAAAGAGAAGAAACTTAGACATTCACCTTCTGCATCAAATTAAAATTTCTACAAAGCTTTGACACAAAAGGTGCAGAATATCCAATCAAGTTCTTTTCACTGAACCCACTAGAAATGATTTCTTTCTCTGCTCTTTCAGTTAGCATATCGATTTTTGCATCTTCAGAGGCAGCGAGTCCTAGCTCGGCATTAATACCATTTTCCTGGAACAAAGTAACAAACCATCAAAGAATGAAATATTTTGAACTAGAATATATATATATACATATTCGAGTTTGAAAGAAATAACTGTCCATGTTATATTCCCATGATGTAACAATATAAAAAGTATGGTCGCACCTTCTCTGTCTCAGCAGGTGCCAGGCCATTACTATCAACTTTCTGGCTGTCAGCTTCCATTTTCTCTTTTTTAGCTTTCTGTTTCTGGATCTTCCGAACACAGGATTCAATGTATACCAGATGGTTCATGGCAACATGACTAACAACGAATATGTATCTACTAAGTTTTGCAGCTTGAACTGTAGTAAGGACACTGGTCTTACCACTGTCAATATCATTTTGCAACTCCTGTACAGTACAACCAAACACAGAACTAAGAGATTTCTTTACCAGATCAGCAGCAAAGATTTCTGGAGTTGGATGAATGGTATATACAGTATTTATTGCTTTATCGGCAGCAGCATACCATATATTCTCTGGAAGCCAAAAACCAGTAATCAGGCTTTCCAGAATACCAAATACCCGGCTTCCATTACTAGACAATAATTTTTTCTTATCCTCTGCAGACAACCTTTCAAGGGCAGTGCATGCCATTCTAGCAAGTAGAGGTTCCACTTTAGCCCAACGACCAAACCCAATATCGATTATGTCTTGTACATGGGAGCCAAGAAACCCAGGGGATAATTTTGCCGCCATGCAGATGACCGATAAAGCACCACGGCTTTGCTCTGCAGTGGTTCCATTGATATTAAAGCAAAAGAAATCCCATAGTGCTGATATCTGCCAGACAAATACTTAGGTAATAATTTTTCAAATGATGGTAAATCAGTATATGATGACTGTCAACCATATGGGAAAAAACTAACGCAAGAGCTAATGGCTTAGAGTAAGCCAATTAATCAAACAATTCTACCTCATAAAATATCATTCATACCAGCCCCAATTATTTTTGGTCTAGAAAATTTTAATGAGGTGAGGCTCATTGATTGGTTGGATTGCACTACGATAATTACTCTTTCACTTTGATTCCACAAACTCAATAATTGTATGTTCAAAAAGTAAATTTTGTTAATGTTCCTATTCAAATATACTGAAAGGTGTAGGTTAAGTTCACGATAAACTAATTGTTTCCAATATGATGTATTTCTTTCCAATATTCCACACCAACACGATGGACACTGAACTACATTTCTTCATCCTAACATGGATATTTCAAAACTGTTATCTCAGATCATTTGAGTTGACATGCATGTCTCCACACTTTTTAAGCATTTATTGAATTATTCTCTTCCTCAGAATCAGTTTTATTTGTCACGTGAAGAAAATTAGCATTTCAAAAATCCCTTTTCAGGTACTTGTTGTCTGTTACAAACAATATCTTGATTCATAACAAAAGAAAAGTAAAAAAAACTCAGTGCGATTTTGTAGAATAGTTCACATCTTAATTTAGTTTAAAAGAATACTAGGATGCTCATAAATTTTCCTGGGTTAATAAAGTAAGAAACCCAGTAACTACTACCATGGATAAAATCTTCCAGTTAATTCATTAGACATTATTAGAAGACATAAAGGGAGGGTGGGCAACACCAGTCGGGCCAATTGGTAAAGAGCTTGCTTTTCTTTTTAAGCAAGATATCTAGTTCGCATCTTTGTACACAAAGACAGTAGAAATTGCCTATAAAAAAGCCATAATGGGGACATACCATGCTTGAAGATATATCACCTTTAGAAACCAGGGCTCCAATTATAAACTCCATAGATGCTAGATCTCCAATACTTGATTCTATGGCTAGATCCAAAAGATTTTTAGCAGTTTCTACTGGGCTCTTCCTTATATATATGGTCATGAATGCATTTTCCACAGCTTCATAGATGGATTTGTCCTGAGAAAATACCTGTGAAAAGCCAGCAATGAAGTAAACGATTTAATAGTAAATAGATATCAAGTAGCAAAAAACAAGAGAAACTAGATATCTCAATAAGATAAGAACTTCAAATTTTGAGAAAAATAAACTTCGCGTTGATAATCTATGTCCCATTTTTAGGCATAGTCAGCAGTAGAAATGTACCAGTGGCAACATCTTGCGAAGACATGATTCAGAGCCATCAATCTGAAACTGCCTGCACCTCATCAGCAAGAGAATTGTATTCTCAACATCTGTAGCAGATGATGAAGCCATCAACTGAACAAGGATTGGCATTATGGAAGAAATGCACTTAGAAAACCTCAAGCCAGCCTCAAGTGATGCAACCAGGGCCCTTGTCTGCTCCGAATTTCCAACATTTGGCACAGAGCTATCCATATGAAAATTCAGTTCATCTAAATGAGAAGGATAGCTGTCTGTCAAGCTCTCTTGTTGCTCCTTTGCTACTGCTTCCGCGTTTGCATTGCCAACCTCACCATCTACATTTCCTGTCTCGTTATCAGATGGTAAGTCATCCAATGCATTATCTGCTGCAATGTCTGGCCTGAGATCATTCAGTTTCTTCTTGTATTGCTCTAAGGTTGCTTCAAATGATGCTATTCGAAGTTGTGGACCAAACGGGTTATGTTGTAACATCATAATAAGTAAATTCAATGCAGATTTTCTAACTATTGCACTCTTATCCTCCAACCTTCCAGCAGCAACTGCTGCAACCTCATTCCACAGACCAATTGAAACAGAATGCTCTTCACACAGTTCAGCCCAGACTTGTAGAACCCGACTCCTAGTATATGCTGAAACATCCCTGCAGCGCTCAAGTAGGATTTCCAGCATGGCTTGCTTGGATTTAAGACGAATAGATTTTGAATTGACTTCACCCTCAACATCTATAAATGCATTTGCAATCAACTTCCCCAGAACTCCAACAAGTGCATTTCTGATCTTATAAGACTCTCCACCAAAATGAGGCACCAAGAGACCAATGTTCATTGATATCAATTTTGGTAACCGGTCAGCGAGCTCCACAAGAAAACGGCCAATATTTTCAGCCCCGACTGTGTCTTTGACATAAGCTTTTGGATTAGTTCGGCCAATATCTCTAATAAGAGAGCATGCCAAACTTCCATCATTGTACTTCTTTTCTGCCCCAGCAACCATGTCGGCCATGTGAGACACAACAAAATCATATTTATGAATCAAGTGCAGGATTGAAGCACATGACTGTACTGTATAATGGTATTTAGTGGCACATGTTCCAACCATTTGACATAGAGCTTGTTTTGTATCAGAATCTTTTACAATTGTTGCATTCTCGAACAAAGAGAATGCATGCCTAAAACAAAAAAAAAAAACAAAAAAATCAGTTTAACTTAAACCCATCAAAAAGAGCTGAAACTAAATACAACTACTATTATCCAACTTACTTTACAATAAATGACAAATAATTCTCATCAGGATCTGATGACCCAAAGAGCAACCCAAGGTTGATCTGTAATGAATTTGCAATTAAGTTGAGTATCCGCCCTCTTTGTGGCTCCCAATTCCATGACTTTATAGCATGTTTCTTCTTAGTATTTGCTGTCACCTAAAACCATGACCCATGGCTTTAAAAAAACTAAAAGAAAAGTGGCAGCTCCAAATCCACTCTAGATACATATAGACGTACACATTTTTATGTCTCATGTGACAGCAATGTATTCTATATGAATGTTTGTGTGTGTGTGTGTGTGTGTGTGTGTGTGTGTGTGTGTGTGAGAGAGAGAGAGAGAGAGAGAGAAAAACCTTTGAAACATTGCTGGAATTATTGCTACGTTCTTCAGCGAGAATGATGTTGAAGAGGAAAAATGTGTATATCTTGAAAGCATTACGATGTGAGGCAAGGCGATCAAGGATAGTTGCAGCTCCATCATCCTGATCTTGAGGGGTTCGAGAAAGAGAATCGACACTTGGGAGAAGAACACTGAGGTTGGACCTGAGACTCTCTACTAGGTTTAATTTGCACGAAGTGCTGAGGACAGAGAAACCGAGAACCAATGAGTATACGCGATCAAACACGTCTTGCTCTTCGACGCAGAATACTTCTCTATCGGAAAGGTCAAAGGATACACCTATTTTGACAAAACAAAGACAAATGTAGACGTAGTTAGGCCATAGCTATCAGGATCATAAAGTACAACTTCAGCAATGAAAATTAGCAAAATAATCGTACAAACCCAAAGATTTTACTACAAAAATCCCAATATTTTAAGACCCTATCACTCTCATATTGCATTTTCAATCCTAATCCAGCCAAACAAACAAACAAACAAAAACTGAAATCTAGCATCTACACAGCTTTAACAAACCTAATCAGCTACTACACTTTCCCAGCAACCAAACGGAGGGTACTAGGGTTTTGCTCGGATTTCCTCAAAACTGAATTCAAATTTTCGCAATCGGAACTAAAATTGGGGTAAGACACAAAGAAACAGACCTCTCGCGAGGTCCTCGAGTTCGGAGGGACGAAGAGAAGAAGTGTCGATTGGGTTCTGAGCGTAAATCCGACCGTCCTCGTGCTCTTCTTCAAGCGCCCGAATGGTTTCCGGGAAGACGAAGTGAGGAGCCATTTTCGAAATCTACAGAGAACGAGTGAGAGAGAGAGAGAGAGACGAAGCTGCGTGTGGTTTCTTTCACCTTCACTCTCTCTGGATCTTCTTCTTCTTCGCTCGCTCGCTGAGTCTCAGATCAGAATGAGATGGTGTCAAATTTGAAAATGCAAGAGAACAAGCGGGAATGGGAATAATGTTTAGTGGGCCGGACTGTTTGGATCTTCTGGCCCAATGGATACTCCAGTTTTTAGCAGACAAAATGACTCGTCGAGCCCAACACTACCAATCGATATGGTACCGTTTGGATCCTCTGGCCCAATAGAGTCGTGAATTTTATTTGTTGTTTATTTAGAGTTGTGAATTTGTTTGTACTAACTAACTCTTTTTTCTTAATACGAATTTACTATATGTCTTGAATTAAATCAGAATGTACTTAATTCAAAAAAAAATCAGAATGTACTGGAATTATTAAATATGGTAATTATGTTGATTGGTCAGCGAGTCAAGGTCTAAGGACGAAGCGCTTGCTCTGTGTTCCAGAGGCATGGAAAGGTCTTAGACACAATGGTATGTTATGTTTGTCGAGACACTCGTCACGATAAAACCAGACCCTCGATATGTTATGTCTGCCAAAAATTGTTCAACAAAATGTAGTTTACAATTTGAGTTTCTTGTTTGCTCTCGCTTAAGTTTTTTTTGTTCTAATTAGAAAAGTGTAGTATTGTAGATACCGGCAGCTTGGTGATTTGTATACTATTTTTTTTATGATAAGATTCATCTTCTCTGTTTATGATCGTAGTCGACATATTGTCGACAAACCTTTTAAATTCTTGATATTTTTATTTATTTATATATTTATTATTTTACTTTAATTCTTTGTTTTAGCATTGTGTTGAGATTATATAGTCACACATGGAAAAAAGTGAAAATAAATTAATGTATATAAAGAGTTTGAATAAACTCAACTAATAGGGTTGACCTTCTAGTTATGGAGTTTGGCCCCAATATACACAACTCAATTTTACCTCCTCGATCTTTCTTGTTATACTTGGGATTGTTTAGTGAACAATACTTCTTTAGCCTAAGCTTATGTTTTACAATAAGATTCATCTTCTCTATCTGTCGACAAACCATATATATGAATTCTTGATATTTTTATTTATTTATTTATTACTTTACTTTAATTGTTTGCTTTCGCATTCGGTTGAGATTAAATAAGATCGGGTGTGGAAATGAAGTGAAAATAATTTGTTGTATATAAAGGGTTGGAACAAACTCAACTAATAATGTTGACCTCTTAGTCGTGGAGCTCAGCCCGATATGTACACCCTAATTTTACACACTTGATCTTTCTTGTTATAGTGGGATTGTTTGGTGAACAATACTTCATTGGCCTGAGCTCTAAGGCAATTTTGCACTACTAACCTGAATAACAGTCTGATTTGAAATAGGTAAACATTACTGGTTCATTTTATTTGTACCATGCCATAAAAAAAGGTGATAAAATTTTCATTCTTTCACATTACTAAGAATATACATTTACAGCAATTTAAGTTTTATATCTAAAATGACGATTTTTGAATGCTGTTGTGTTCATTATATTGAAGCAGTGTGTCTGTGGAGGTAGGTGAAAGATGTTGGACAAAATTGAATGAAATGACAAAAGTTAACATATGTGTTAACTAGTGAATGGGTCAACTTGAGTTGTGATTTTGGAACGCTTCGACTCGGCCTAGAATGATGTGAAACACGTTTACATAATCTAG
>JAYMTP010002314.1:0-20211 GCA_036897365.1 Geranium brycei
ATCGAAACTAACTAGCCTCTGATACCATGTTGAATTTCTAAAAATATAATTGTATTATTGAGAATAACTTGATTATGAATTACAATAGAAGGTTCCTTTATATAGGGAACAATATGAAATTAACCAAACTATGAAACATAATACGAATAGGAAATCCTAATTTAATTAACTATTCTAACAATACGGTTTTACATTTGGTTAAGAGTAGTTCTGGTATTCAATCAGAACCTTTACATGTCACGGTTTCAGAAATTTGGCGATTCCCACAAACACTAATTATTGATAATAAATGGCAACTGACCTTCCAAGTCAAAAGCTCTCCCGTCTTTAAAGAACTTTTTGGCAAGCTCCTCCTGGATAAAAAGTAGTACCAAAAAAAGCATATTGAGATATATTTCAACAGAAATTAAATGAGAGCGTCATGATAATTCCTATAAAATAAACCTATGCCCTATACAGGTGGATGGGAACCGGCTAAACTAATTACCACGAAAACCTAGCGTCTTAACTACAGTGAAAGGTTGAAGAAACAACAAAAAAATTTCTAATTTGGAAAAATATATGAAAGAGAATTCCTTTGTTGGAAGGGCTATATGGCATTTATTTATAGGGAACAACACAAACAGTTAAGTATTATTATCCAACGTGAGGAGTCGGAAACCTCTAGAAAATTTAAGAAGACACTTGAGGACTGTTTCCAAGAACTGGCTTAGAGATAGGTTTCTTAATGCTTACAAAACTCATTTCACTTCCAATCAAAAAGTATTATCGATATGAGAAGACTCGAAAACCTCTTGAAAAATGAATGAGACACTTAAAGGACTGTTTGCAAGAACTGGCTTAAAAATAGGTTTCTTTTCTGAATTGGACCCTGCGGTAACTCAGAAAATGCCTTGAACTCGGTGCTTAACAACTCACTTCACTTACAATAAAAAAGGGCAAACCCGTTGAGCTACAAAATAGTTGCTAGCACACCTCACCTCATTAATCAGTCCCTTTTCAAACTCAATCCACGCTGTTGGATGCTTGCGTTCTATCAATTCCTTCATAGACATTCTGAGCACAAAACCGGATATTTAATCATCTAAGCAACAAAAAAACCAACAAGTTCTGAAAGGTTGTAACTTGTAAGAATCACATTAGTATCAAACTATCAATCTGTCTAGAAAATCAAACAAATAGTCAAAACTTTTCATTTAACAACTCAATGTTCTAAAAATCCCCGAATAGTTAGCTTAATCCCCAATTAGTCCCTGATTGATCCTATTAATTCCCTATTAGTCCCTACAGGCCATATCCACCCGACTAGAGCCTTGAAACACTGAAACAACTACAGAAAACTAAAACATGCACATATAATCTCCACATACAATCGTGTTTCAATTTGAACCGACTCTAACTTCTTACACACAATCACTCCATCATCTACAAAATAGAGCAAGTATTCAAATTTCTTATCAAACAACTACAGAACTGAAATCTCCACACTCAATTGCATTTCCATTTGAACAAATTATAACTTCTTACACACATATCTATGATCCATCACTACCTCCAAAATCAAAATTCAGCAACAACCCAACACAATCAACATCCAAAAACCAAGACCCAGATCATCAAACGATTCAAACCAATCAATCAACCACATTTTCAAGCACCCAATTCAACATTTCACACAAAACGACCAATCCCTTTTCAAACTCAATCCACACAGTTAGATGCCTGCATTCTATCGATTTCTTCATAGACATTCTGGGCACGAAACAGGAATTTTAATTCTCTAAGAAGCATAAAACCAGCACTCTTAAAGATTGGAACTCGTAAGAATCATATCAGTATCAAACCATCACTCCATCTACAAAATAGAGCAAGTATTCAACTTTCTCATCAAACAACTACAGAACTAAAATCTCCACACACAATTGCATTTCCATTCGAACAGAGTCTAACTTCTTACACACACACCCATGAATCATGAATCTGATCTATCACTATCTCCAAAGTCCAAATTCAGCAACAACCCAGCTCAATCAGCATCCAAAAACCAAGACCCAGATCACCAAACCAATCAATCAAATCAACCACATTTACAAGCACCCAATCCAGCATTTCACACAAAACAACCAATCCCTAGATAACCAATAGCAGAACCCAGAAACCGAAATTCAACAAACCCGAAGAAGTTGGGGACATCGTGGTAAAAAGGGTCGCGGACGATGGTGTCCATGATGTCGAAGAGCAGCACCGGAAGCTTCCTGGTCGCCGGCGACTCGCCGGCGGAGGAGGAGAGAGAGGCGGTGGCGGGTCTCATCTTGGCGGGTCTGGAGAAGCGCTTGAGAGGGAAGAGAAGGGTCGTCGTTGATGTGGGTGGTGCTCTGAGCAACATAGCCATTATTCGAGCGCTCGACGAATTGGGTTTTTGGTTTGTTATTTAATTTTGCCATTATTGGCCAGTAATGTGAATTAACTATCATGCAATGACATTATCTAAGAGAGAGAGACCGATTTAATATTTTATATCTGATTTAGGTAATGGTAATTAATAACGATTGTTTTCGAAACAGATTCGGTAATCTCTATTTTCCACTCGTTAAATTAAAATACTATATAAGTGTGGAAGAAATTTAGTAATATTCGTATGTTATTTTGACGGATTTAAAATATCGAATATTTTTATAATTTAAGATTTTTGTCATCTCTAAAACGATAAATGATGATCATGTTGGCTATACTTGATAACCATGATGAGTTTCCGAATAAATTGTGAATTCATCGTCGTTGTGAAATCGTTGACATCCCCATATTTTATTCTAGTTCGTTTGGGATTTGGGAGCAAATGGATATCGTCAGTTCAGGCTTGCGTATCTTCGGTTTGAGACACAATGACCACTGTGGGGAGATCAATCCTATTACACATGTCAATCAAGGGGGTTCAACAAGGCGATCCTATGTCTCGTTTTCTTTTTATTATCTGCACGGAGGGTCTCTCGACTCTGCTTTCAACTGTAGGGGCCTCGTGAAAGATCCACGAGTGTAGAGTTGCTCGGTAATCTTCCTCCATTTTTCACTTGTTCTTTGCAGGCAACAACTACTTATATTGTCAGGCTTCAGATTATGAGGCGAGTGAAGTTCAACTCATTCACGACACTTATGATAAAGCTTCAGGTCAGGTTCTAGACACTACAAAATCGTTCATCTTTTCAGTCCTGACACAACTTGTAGGGTTCGTTTGACGGTGACCTCCTTGCTCGGGATAACTGAGACTGTCGAGAGCAGCACTTATTTGGACATTCCCAATATGACTGACATGAATAAATATGACGTTCCTAGTTTTTTGAAGGACAACATCGTCAAATGCACCCACCGATAGGGGGGAGGCGATTTTTGTCACAAGCAAGGTGAGAGTTGATGCTTAAGTCAATCCTTCAGGTATTGTCGACGTACACGATATATGTGTTCCTTCTCTTATATGTCATTCTTCGAGATATCGAGCACTTATTTGTTAAAATATGGTGGACGATGCCCGGTAATGGGAGAGGGATGTACATGATTAATACGAAATAAACAATGTACGAAAGGGATTGCAAAAATTTCCAAACAAATAAACACTCGATTTGCCCGATCTAACGAGACATGGATGATATCATTAAATCTGCTCCAAACCCGCATCATTGCTATTCTATAGAGGCATAAATTATCGATTTTGACGGAGACTCAAAATTCTCAATATGACGAAATAAAAGACGGAAATCACTAGACTACAAGATTAAAACAGGTCGAGAATCCTAACCCGTCTTGTTGTCATTCCTAACTCGGGCGGGTAAAAACGGGTCGGGTTTTATCCTTAACCGTCCTCTCTTCGCAAAAATCGATCCTCTCTGCGACTCCGATTCTTCATCCAGAAAGCAAAAAAGCATATGAAGTAACGAATCACAGACGAACTCAAATCACAAGCCACACAATCTCCTTGTAAAATCCTAGTTGGTCTCGCTTTTTGTTCGAAAAATTTCACTTTTTTGGCGGGTCTGAGAATTTTTTGTTCGGGTGTGAAGATTTCCATGGTTTTTGGGCGATGAATCGACCTGGGTTTGATTCAAAATCGGAGTTTTTTGTTCGATTTCAACTAGAAATGAAGCACGGGTTGTTTTGTTTGCTCGATTTCGATGGTGTAATGTAAATTTTGATCCGGGTCTGCTTCGAAATCGATAACCCACAACCAAAATGGCGTCCAGAAGCTTGTTTTTGGTCTCTGGTGGATCGTTCGTTCCTCTGATTTCGTCGGATGGGTTCTCTCGATCCAATAGAGTTGCTGGTTCGAGTGTGAAGATGATTATGAGTTCTAATTTGGGGAAGGAGCAGAGAAAGGTTGCTTCTGCTTGTATGGCTCCTCCACGAGACTTGGGGAAAGAGGAATTTTCAGCAGCCAAATTCAATGTACTCTCCTTTCCCTCATTTTTCAATGAAGTTGATTTAAAATTTGTTACATGTTTGATTGAAACTTGGGATTTGACTTTTGAGAGGGCATGATTGAGTTTGCTGACAATTTGATGAGTTTTGGATATGAGTTAATTGATTCTTGTATTTGATGCAGCTTTTGTCCATGGTAGTGTGCTTATAATATAGGATTTGTGTGACATGTTTATAATCAGTTGCTTGTTCTTGTTCTATTATAAGACGATGAACCTTTTGAACCCATTTAGTTTGGTTGAATGAGGAAAGTGGAATAGAGATGTTTATCTGTTTAGAATTTGGATTTGTAGGGAGGTCACACTCCTTTGAGTTCTTTGAAGTGTTTTTGGTTGAAACTTGGGAGTTGAGAGGGTAGGTTTGAGTTTGCAGGCAATTTGATGAGTTATTACTCATAGATGTTTAATTTCAATTTGGATATGAGTTTCTTGATTCTTGTAGTTTATGCACTTTCATCCATGTTCATGTGCTTATAATGCATGACTTGTGTGAAACGTTGAAAATCAGTTGTTTGTTCTTGCTCTATTATAAAACGATGAACCTTTTGAACCCATTTAGTTTAGTTGAATGAGGAAAGTGGAATCGAGATATTTGACCATTACCGCAATCAAAATTCATCTGTTTGGAATTTGTAGATATATTGTAGGGAGGCCACTCTCCTTTGAGTTCTTCAAACTGCTTTTGGTTGGGTAGGAGTGAAACGAGAGGGTAAAGAAACCGACTAATTCTTTTTTTACTTGTTAGTTATCCTTTGTATTGTAAGATTTCAATATATTATAGAATGCTGAATGAGAGAGAGTGAAGCTTTCAATATCTTATAGATTAAAATTATTCCAAACACCGAAAACTAAATATAAGTATTTGGGATGATTGTGCCAATCTTTTGACATGAGGAATAACTCGGAACTACCAAACTTTCACGGTATATTTGACTATTATATTCTTTGTATCGCCTGTCTTCCCAGTCCTTAGTTGGATATCGGAACATTGAAAATTGATGATTCGGGTTTGCTTTTGCTGCAAGCGCAATGTTATGTTACTGCTTAAATTTTAGTATCGGCCGAGCTTTACTTTGATGACTACTTATGTGGATTTTGCCCCTAGGGTTTTTCTGAATCGGAGAACTTAAGTACCGGGAAGGAGCCGGATGACGATTCTGATGTTCTCATAGAGTGTAGAGATGTCTACAAATCATTCGGAGAGAAGCATATATTGAAAGGAGTGAGCTTCAAGGTGAATACATTGTTTGAATTTTGATATAACTTAATTTCCCTTTTTTAGCAATTCTATATTTTCAACTTTCTCCATATTCATTCACTCTTGTAGATTAGACATGGCGATGCTGTTGGCATAATCGGCCCTTCTGGAACCGGTAAATCTACAATTCTCAAGATCATGGCGGGACTTCTTGCTCCGGACAAGGTAAATGACACTAGACTTGGGTTTTGTGCCTAAATATTATATCAACCGATAATATATGACTTATTTGCGCCTAAACAACGGGAAGGGAGAGGTTTTCGTTCGAGGCAGAAAGAGAACCGGTTTGATTAGTGATGAGGAGATATCCGGTCTCCGAATTGGATTGGTAAATTCATTATTCGACTTGTAAATTCAGTTTTGTTTTTTTTAATATTTTGAATCTTATGTTAACATGACTATATGTTAATAGGTTTTTCAGAGCGCGGCACTATTTGATTCCTTAACTGTTCGTGAAAATGTCGGTTTCCTTCTGTAAGAGACTATCTGAATTATCTTCATGAATTAATATTATAGGAATTATGAATCTGTTCGTTTATTGAATGGCGATTAAACTATTTTAGGTATGAAAATTCAAGCATGCCGGAAGATCAGATTTCTGAACTCGTGAAGGAAAATTTGGCTGCTGTCGGGTTAAAGGTACGATTTAAATGCTAGTTCATCGGAATAGCAATGAGACGATGATTTTTTTGTGTCACTATCAGATATTTTGTGTTCACTCTCTCAAAACTGCAAAAATGTTAATGTCGTTTTGTTCACTCCCGTCTTTTGTTTATGCTCAGGGAGTTGAAGAGCGTTTACCTTCTGAGTTGTCGGGAGGAATGAAGAAACGAGTCGCTCTAGCTCGATCCATAATTTGTGATAACACAAAGGAAGCGATAGAGCCGGAGGTAATCTTTTCGTAATTTTGATATCAGCTATAAGTGTTCTATAAATCTCTGATTAGTCCCCAGAGCCCCTATCCGCCTGAGTTATCAATATTTTAAAAAATTCCTGACTTGTCTGGTTAATCTTGGATTAATTTTGATTAATCCTCTATTAATTCCTTTCAATCCTAAAATCTGATTAATTTTCTATTAGTCCCCAGAAGACCCTCTCCGTCCTACTAGTGCCTAACGGTTTTTAGAACACCGGGAACCAGTGATATCGTGCTTATTACATGATATATTCATTCGGAAAATTTTCTATGCTTCTCGTGTTTGTCTCAATGATTTAATACATTGGCGTTGGCTAATTATTTTTGGAGTTTCCGAATAACTGTAAAGTTGTTGGCAGGTACTTTTATATGATGAACCAACAGCGGGACTCGATCCCATTGCGTCGACTGTAGTTGAAGACCTCATCCGCTCCGTTCACACAAAAGGCGAGGACGATGTTAAAAAACCAGGAAGCATCGCGTCTTATGTGGTCGTTACTCACCAACACAGTACCATTCGAAGAGCCGTCGACAGGTTAAAAATTAAAGTCAACCCGAAACCTTCTATTTCTCTAGTTTTTAGTTAGTACTGCACATTTTCGCCCGAACAAGAACGATGAAACTATACTCTTTACGTGCAGGTTGATTTTTCTTCACGAGGGGAAGATTGTCTGGCAAGGAACAACTCCCGAGTTCTCGACATCCTCAAATCCGACTGTTCAACAGGTAAAAGCTGAATAGTTATCGAAATCTTGAAACCTTTAGGCATTTATCGGTTTCTATCGTCAAATGATCATTTTATTCGCGTTCTTAGTGTAGCGAGTAACTCTATATCATACATCGGTGTTCTAAAACTCGTCAAATGGCGGCCCCCTAGGTGGGGATTTTTAGAACACAAACTCGATTTCACATAATCGGGCGGATCTAGGCAGACCTAGTGGGTTTAGGTGAATTTAAGCTATTTCCCCCCAACAATAATATAAAATGCCAAATATTAAAATAATGATGCCAATAGATACTTTTTGTTGGTACTTATATTGTTTTTGAAGGATATGAATGTAACAAATATTATAATTAAAAAATTGTAAATATTTATAATTATTATAATTCATATTTTTATTGTGTATGTATAATAAATTATTCAATAAAAATTCAAAAATAGAGAAATTCAAATTCGATTAATCCCCGGAGTCCCTATTCTCCCGACTAGCGCCTAGCGTTTTCTAGAACCTTGTTGTCCAGTGTTCTAAAAATCTTCGACCAGTCCGATTAGTTTCTGATTAATCCCCTACTGGTTCTATTCGTTCTTGATTAGAGCCCTCACAGGCCCGATTTGCTCGACTAGCGCCCAGCGCTTTTTAGGACACTGACGCCACCTCCTTTGTTCTTGCAGTTTGCTTCCGGGAGCTTGGACGGGCCGATAAGGTATTAGCATACATATATACGGTCATTGGAGTTTCCGAATACAACATATAGGTGGCATAACGTTTTTCGTTGAAAAAATAAATTGTAACGGAGTGTAGAGGCGTGCGAGGCGATCATGATCGGATCTTGCTGGCCGGATAGTTTCAGTTTTTGATTCTCGTGTGTGACTGTATTACTTTTTCCGGTAATGAAACCGAAATAATGTGTCATAATCAAGACGGAGAAGTTTGTCACCCTTATCAACAAATTAGAGTCGAGTACATAGATTTACTAGCGATTTTCTTGATGCTAATAACGTGTATCTAGTCGCTCGATGATCGATATGATGTTGCCGTTTCGCTGGTCTTTCTGAAGAGAAATTTTAAATTTGTGCCAAAAAAAAGACGAGTTACATTTTATTTTACTGATATGTTTGATAAAAAAAGTTAATCATGATGATTATGAGCACATTTATGTTTACTTGTGAAAAGGCACTGGTCTTTATCAATTGGACCTAAAATTAATGGGCAAACAACAAATGAGTCAAAACAGTCTAAAACGTGTGAACTTCTTTGAGCCATACTGAACCAAAAATCGACACGTTAAAAACCGAACCGTGAACAGCCCCTGGAAATAACCATTTTGCTTCAAGGGCAAAACAGTCATTTCAAACTAGTTCGACCCACAGTTGCTCTAATTTCCGTTACGCGCCCTCCTCACTCGTCGTCATCAATCTCCATAACCCGATTCTATCTCCTTCTCTCTCTCTCGTAGCAATCAAAATTCCCAGAAATCGAACACGCACAGAGGAGCTCGGCACTGCCCAAATCACGACCCTCGTGCCCGAATTCGATTCGGGTCTCTGCAGCTTCGTCCTTCTCCGTAAGCACCCTCTTTCTCTCTCTCTCTCTCTCTCGCGCGCGAGCGCGCGCGCTCTTCGAAACCCTAGTTTTTTGTTTGTTTCGGTTCTGACCCGGTAATGTGCTTTGGTGTGTCGGTCGATTTATATGTTTCTGTTCCGATTCGGAGCCGAGACCCGTGAGCTCGGTTCTGCTTCAGAAATTGGGGATTTTGAGTTTCGACCCGATTGGGTTTGGCCCGTTTTGTAACCGGGTCAGGCCGGTGGTCGGTGCAGATCCGGTGGAGTTGGGTGGTCTGTTTGGGTGTCTCCGGTTGGTGTCTCAGTTGGGTGGGTCGGACTTGACCCGGTGCTATGCTAAAAAGATGAGCTTTTTAGTTTTTGGTGTCTCTGTGCTTGTGCTTGATTTAATTGGGTTTGTTTTGATCATTGTGTAGCATATGAAGGTGTGGATTCACAATTTGGGTTGGTTGGTTAGTTTGGTTCTCATTGTTGTCTATGTTATGTGAAGAAATGGATTCTCAATTTGGGTTGGATGGTTAGTTTGGTTCTCATTGTTGTCTATGTTATGTGAAGAAGTGGATTCTTAATTTGGGCTGGTTGGTTGGCTAGTTTGGTTCTCTTTGTTGTCTATGTTATGTGGAGAAGTGGATTCTTAATTTGGGTTGGTTGGTTGGTTTGGTTCTCTTTGTGCTCGTGCTTGTGTTTGATTTGAGCCTTTTGGTTTTTGGTGTCTCTGTGCTTGTGCTTGATTTGAGTTTTGTTTGTGGTCAATTTTGTTTGTTCTGTTAATTGTGTACTGGGTGAAGTGTGCTCCTTTGTGTTCTATGAAGGAAACAACTGATGAATTTTGTAACTTCAATGGGTAAACACAGGTTTTGAAATTGGAATTGCTATTCCTTGACTTGTGTGATTGTGCATTACTTAAATCAACTCTTTGATGTGAGTTATGGGGTTGTTTTCAAGAAACTGTGTTATTTGAAGCTTCTCTTGTTATGTCAATTAGTCTTTTATGCAACCAAACTATGCTCTTTGAAGTTTGATTTGGGTTTTTTTTGTGGTCAATTGGGATTATTCTGTTCATTGTGTACCATGTGAAGGTGTGGATTCTCAATTGGGGTTGGTTGGTCTCTTTGGTTATCTTTGTTGTCTACGTTATGTGAAGAAGTGGATTCTTAATTTGTGTTTGTTGGTTAGAGTTTGGTTGTCCCTTTGTTCCTTTGTGTTCTATGAAGAAAACAGCTGATACATTTTGTAACTTCAATCGTCACACTTTGCAATTTGAAATTTTAAGTGCTATTCCTTGACTTGCGCATTCCTTGAATTAACACTTTCATGTGGATTATGGGACTGTTTTTTAGAAACTTTGTTATTTGAAGCTTCTCTTGTTATGTCAATTAGTCTTTTGGAGTATTTTCTGCAACCAACTTGTTCTATATGATAATTTCCTTCTACAACAAAAGTTTCATGCAGATTCAAGGGTTGTTATTCAATGTTTAGGGCCTTTAGGCGCTATTAAGAGATATTGAGAGCTATACCTAATCATAGAAGCTATAATGCCTGTAAGCGTCTAGTACAAAGTTGGAAATTATTTATAGGGGTCGATAAACATAGTTTATTAGGTTTGCCTTTTAAGGTTAAGTAGTTTCTCAATCGTTCTTCGTGCTGGAGCTCACTTTTGGAACCATGTTTCTCTGATTTTTGTATTGACGACATGAATCTATCTGCTGTTAGCAATTGGTTTGCATTATTATTTAGGAAAATGACAAAAACGTGTTGTATACTATTACACTTTTGTAAGATAGTGTTGTGTTCTTTGTTAATGAGAGAATAATGTTTTGAACTTTGATTTTGTGTGCAAAATGTATGTATTTATACAAAAATGATGAAATTACCCTTAGAATTAACAATCACTTTAAAAAATATGTATGTATAAATATAAATATTTTTAGAAGTTTTCCTAGAAACATCTTTTAACTAAAATTTATATAATCAAATTTTGTAATTTAATTTTTAATCAAATTATTTTAAGTTAAAAATTATTTTTTAAAACCTTAATTATTAATTTCATAGGCAATTTCTTCATTTTATATAAATATACACATTTTGCATAAAAAATCAAAGTTCACAACACTTTTTTGCCAGTAACAAAGTTCACAGCAGCCTCATACAGAAGTGTGATAGTTTACAACACCTTTTGCTATTTTTCGTGTCATTATTATAGGCCTGAAACTGGTATGGTATAGGTTTTTTCAAGTGTTTTAGTCTATTGTTATTGCTAAACTTCTATTGAAATATTTATTATGTCGCCGGAGCTCACTTTGGAACCGTGTTTCTCTGATTTTTAACGACAACATGAAACATACAGTAATATGTTCACATTTTCATTTTTTTCGTGTTCAGGCTTTTGCATTGGCCTTTTCCAATGGATTTATCAGAGGCGGTGATAGTCAAATCCAGCAGGCTGAAGTCCGTCGTGTGGAACGACTTCGACAGGTATCAGAAAGGTGACACGTGTGTGGCCGTCTGCGTGCACTGCAAGAAGCGCCTCAGCGGCTCGAGCTCCAGCGGGACCTCCCACCTCCGAAACCACCTCATCCGCTGCAAGCGCAGAGTCAACAACAATGCCACGATACCCCAACTGGTCTCCGCCAGGGAAAAGAAACGAGACACGACGGTCACTCTAGCGAACCACTCGGACGAGTCCCCGCTGCCCCTCAGCCTCGTGAACATCAAGTTCGAGCACGACCAGGCGAGAGACGAAACAGTCAGCTACGGGTTTGACCAGAGGCGAAGCAGGTTTGACCTCGCGCGCATGATCATATTACACGGCTACCCGCTCTCCATGGTCGATCACATCAGGTTTAAAGTCTTCGTGAAGAATCTACAGCCCTTGTTTGACCTCGTGACTTGCGATGAGGTCGAGTCAGTCTGTAGAGAGATCTACGAGGAGAAGAGGCAGAAGGTGTGCGAGGTGCTCGACAAGCTCCCCGGAAAAATCAGCGTCAGTGTCGATAAATGGCTCTCCGTGGAAGAAACCGAGTACTTGAGCCTCACTGCTCACTACATTGACGAGGATTGGCAGTTGAAGAAGAAAATACTCAGTTTCAACGTAATCGACGATTCTCAGACCGAAGATGAGCTCTCAGAAGTCATTATAGCGTCTCTGATGAAATGGGACATCGACCGGAAGCTATTCTCCATGACGTTTGATAATTCCTCCGGTTCGGACAGCATCGCACGTAAAATCAGAGACCGGCTGTCGCAGAACCGGTTCCTGTTCTGCGACGGGCGATTGTTCGACATACGCTGCGCTGCAGACGCGCTCGGGAAGATGGTTGAGGACATGATGGAGGCAGAACGGGAAATCATCGACAAGGTACGCGAGTCCATTCGTTACGTTAAGTTTTCGCAAGCGATGCACGAGAAATTTATCACTTTATCTCAAGAACTAGGAGTTAGTAGTGAAAAATGCTTAAACATAGACAACGCCTTGGAAACAAATTCGATTTCGACGTATTTGATGCTCGAGGCCGCTTTAGAGCACAGACCCGCGTTTTCTCTTATGCAAGAAGGAACGTTCCCATCTGAGACCGAGTGGGAGCGAGTCAGCGCGATCGCGGGCTATGTGAAGTTCTTTCTTGAATTCAAGAACGTTTTCTTGAGGAACAAGCAACCTACGGCAAACATATACTTCGCCGAGATATGCGACGTCCACTTGCAGCTGATGGAATGGTGCAAGAACCCGAACGAGCGCCTCGCCGCCCTGGCGACGACCCTGAAGGCAAAATTCGACAAATATTCCGAGAAATGCAGTCTAGGGTTAGCGGTCGCGGCGATTCTGGACCCGCGATTCAAGATGAAGCTCGTGGAGTACTATTTCCCGCAGATCTTCGGGAGCGACGCCGCCAGGCGGATCCACGAGGTCTCGAGCGTTGTCAAGGGCTTGTACAACGAGCACTCGATCGGGTCCCCGCTGGATCAGGGCCTGGCCTGGCAGGTGAGCGGGGGCGTTAACGGGGCCGGGGACAGGCTGATGGGTTTCGACAGGTACATCCACGAGACATCTCAGAGCGAGGGGGCGAAGTCGGACTTCGACAAGTACTTGGAGGAGCCTCTGTTCCCCCGGAACGCAGACTTCAGCATTTTGAACTGGTGGAAGGTTCACAGCCCGAGGTACCCAGTTTTGTCGATGATGGCGAGGAACGTTCTGGCGGTTCCCATGTCGAGGGTCGGGTCGGGGTCGGACGCTTTTGAGGCCGGGGGGAGGGTTCTCGATCCCTGCCGGAGTGCGCTGGCTCCGGCGACCGTGGAGGCTCTGGTTTGCTCTCAGGATTGGATCCAGAGTGAACTTGAAAGCTGAAACCTTGAGGTTTTGAGGTTTTAAATGTTACCGTTGGGGATTTGAATTCTGGTTATTTTGGGGTCAAATGAGGTTGATCTTTATTTGTTTGCATTTCTCTAGGTTTGTTTATGTTAGAGCAAGATTTTGCAGTGTTTAAGGGACAAAGGTGTTTGTTTTGGAGTCATTTGTTGCCATGACTTGAATTAAATGTATAGAATGAGGAATTATTATTTTGTATCTTTTATGCAAATATTATTTGTTTAGTGATCTTAAGGTTACTTATATTGGTGTAGAGATGATCTTTTAATGAGTCGTTCGGGCTCGATTCATTATATTTTATTTGACCTTTTCATAATTGAATTTAAGTTAAATTTGAGTTTATACTGAGTTGGTTTATTAAACAAGACGGGCTCAGGATCAAGCTATTAAGATTTGACACGTAAGACTAAGTTTATTAAACGAGCCGAGCTTGGAACCAAGTTATTAATATTCGACAGGTTCGCGAGTCGTAACTTTAATTGTTAAGTGTCAAATTGTAACAAAATATAATATGTTATCAACTTTAACAATAGGTTTATCTCACATTTGCTTCAAATGTTAAGATCCAAATGCCAAATCCTACCTGATATGAATATAGACATGCATTATTTTTTTTAAAAATCGTTAGACGCCAATCAAGCATTGGAAGACATTCTAAAAGCTGATAAATGGTTAATAAAAAATTATGACAAATGAGAGATTTTTTAGGCACGATCAAACGGGTTAAAAAACCCATCATATTACCATTCTTCAGTTTGGTTTTTCGGTTATACCCAATTGGAATAGATTAGTCATTAATTCTAAATTTAGACTTTGTTTATGAGTTGAATTAGACGAAATTAATCATAATTTATAGAAAAAAACTTTAAGTTCGCAATTAAAAAAATACTAATGAAAATCTGATGTTAAAGTTTAATTACTACAACTCAATCAAAATATACCGTGTGCACGCAATATAAAATTGAAAGATACATAATATATCCTTTGATTTGGTTCTAAACTGTTGAAACTTAAAATGAATCAAATTGAACGGTTCTCTCAAAAGCATAATCATTGTCTCTGATCTTCGATTTTTAGTCACAGTTCGGCTCGGTTCTTAATTCTTGATTCGGGAACTTTTCATGTCCAAATAACCCACCCCTAATCTTATGAATTATATTTGTTTGATGAACACAAAACGATGTCGTATTTCGTATTGGCTTTGGGAACACGTACACTCTTTGCTTCTTCTTCGCACCCAAAACGCGCCGTTTCAGTCTCAGTCTCTCTGAAAACCCATTTCTCGGTGGATTTTCCGATCAGCTGCGCCGATTACCGGTAAGTTTCCTTCACCATCGCATCTCGATCTTCACAATTTGATCAAAGTTGATTTATTGTTTGGTTACCCAGAAAATTTGGTGGAAAAATTAGTGGGTGGAGAACTGAATTTTTATATACCTTTTGCCTGTAATTATTTAACATTTCCTTATCAGATCCTTTTGAACTAACCAATTAATAACACACCCACTTTAAGTTTCTGAGAAAGTGTGGGTTAAAAAGTGTGATTTTTATTTTTGGGTTTTGATTGGTTTCTGAGAAATGTGGAAATGAGGTCAATTGGGTTTGGTAGGGTTTGTTTAAATTTGAAATTTAGATTTTTTTTCATGAATTTTATGATGTAACATGGGTCACATTCATGTGGTGAGTGAATTTAAGGAAATGGGTGAATGAGAAAGGAAGGGATATTTTGGATTTTGATTTGGGTTTGGGTTTGGGTTTCATGATTCTGATTTAAAATTTTGAGCTTTAGCTTCACAAGCATTTCATGAGCAACGTGTATGGTTCTGTAATTATCGGTATTTTGGTGTATTGGTCACATTAGTTCGAATGATATTTTGGGAAAATGACGAGAAAATGATGAGACAAAGAGGCCTTTGCATTTTATTTGTTATGTTGGTGAAATGAGGGTTTAACTGAAACCTGTTATTTTGATCCATGGTTGAAATTTAGGAACTGATTTTCTGGCGATTGTGTTGCGAAAAGTATTGAAAACTAATGCCTATTGACTTTACGGTAATGTTGAGGCATGGAAATAAATCGAAGATTCAGCTTCCAGTTTTCGCTGTGTCTTTGGTTCTGATATTTGTGGTTTCAATACTATTATTCCTCAATAACAATGGAAACCCAATTTCTTCATTTGAGCTTCCAGAGGAGAAGCGAAGTAGCTTGGAATATTCCGGGAAATTTCATCCTACATTACAGTTTAGGAATGGAACGGATTTGATATGGCAGATACCCGATTCCCCGAAGGCGGTTCTCTTTTTTGCTCACGGGTGCAATGGTAGAGCTCTTCAATTTTGGGACAAATGTCCTAGCTGCCCGAAATGTATGGGGTTTCCTGAAGAAAGGTCGATTGTTCTTCACGCTCTTGATCTGAAGTTTGCTGTTCTTACCGTATCGAGCGCTGGTAGATGCTGGTCGTTTGGAGAGGAAAGGTTAATAGTGAAAGATATTATCAAGTGGTGGGTTGAGGCTCACAAGCTCGAGAAGCTTCCTCTAGTGGCTTTGGGAGCATCCTCGGGTGGATACTTCATTTCCGCGCTTGCTAATGATGTGAACTTCAGTAGCATTGCACTTATGATTTCCGAGGGGATGTTTGAGGAAATGGGTGTTCCAGAGAACTATCCGCCAACCCTTTTCGTACACATGCCCAAAGATGTATACAGACATCAGAAGATAACCGAAAATATGGAAATGTTAAGGAATAAAGGTGTTGATGTCGCGGAGATCGAGTGCACTGACACCCCTTTGTCTCAAAACACCTTAGCCGACAGAATTCCAGGCTTGGACCCGACTGTTTCCGCTCAGTTGTTTAAATTATTACACGACAAGGGCTTCGTTGACGAACGTGGATATATGAGGAACGATGGGCGGGCAACACGTTGGAAGGAAGCTCTCAGGAATGAGAAGACTATTAAACTTGATGAGCGTTTGGTTCCTCATGTGCAGGAGGAGCTAAATCTTGCATTTGCTTACCATGAAATGACTAGTCCTCAATCTGAAGCTATATTCAAATGGTTTGAATCTCATATGCGCTGATTTGGATTTCTGTTATGTCACATCTTTCACTTCTTGCATTGAAAGAGTTTTATGGACTGTATTTTAACCCGAGTTATTCTATATCCCGAAAATGTAAGCTACGTTTACAGCTTGGATAATATACTATTTCAGTTTGTGCTCTTGGATCATTCAAAGATCAGGTAAATCATGTGAAACGAAGGGCATGGCTGCAAATCAAGCTGGAAGGCTGTAGCTGACGAGTCTCAAATTGTAGATGTACTTTGATCATCCATGGAAATGAAAGTAATATTTAATGCGAAGTCTGGTTTTTTATTTTACATTTGAAAATATTACCAAGTTGTCGTGTTGCCAATAGAGATCTTTGCAGGGTTGCTCTGCTTACAAGGTACCCTTCCATCTACCATTTATCTTCAAATTAATTATTTTAAATCTAGTCATGTGGTTTCTGTCAAATCAAATATATAGTAGATACGTATCAATACTTTTCATGTGATAACGAAAATGGCCATTAAGTCTCGTTTGCTACCACACTGCTAAGGGCATGAAAAAGCATTTTTTCATCTGGTGGTCCTGATGAAGTGGGGACTCAAAAGGATTGATTTAGATATGATCATAACTTCAAGCGTTATTGCTTGGTTACTGTTCCTGTGCTTCTGAGTGAAATTTTAGTAAATTTGCAGCTCATCGCCATAGATATTGATGGTACTACTACTATTTGCTCTTTGTTAAAACTCGGCCCACCTAAAAGTTCAAGCTGATAGGTGGAGGCCTCAAAATGTATATCAAGTGGTCAATCAACCCACATTCCTTAGATGTGGGATTTCAACACTCTTTCCAAGTACTTTTCGGTTGTGGTTTAATTAATGTTTCATCTCCTCTTTGAGATATATAGCCTTCTGCATAATATGGTGGTGGTGTTTGCTCGGTTATGTTATAAAGTTAGGGTTTGGTGGGCATTTAATTTTTCTCCAAGAAGAGGATTTTTTTAAATCATGTGCTCTCATTTATTCTGGTTACCCCATGTTATATACTATCTTAGGAGCAAAAGCATTCATCACTTAATTAGTTCCCACTTCTTCTTGGTTGTTCCATTAAATTAGCGTTGGAGTATTGTTTCGAAGAATATGTTTTGATTAGTGAGGGCCAGTTTCTTATCTGAAGTAAGCCATAATAAATGTGTCTGTATTTCCATTTATAACTAGAAATGAAAGGTTACAGATTGCTATTTGCAAGGTCCCCGTTGTATAGGTAATTTGTGGGGTTAAGTGGACCTTTATTGATCATCTTTCTCTAATGTTTGAAGAATTTAGATGTTTCTGTGGGCCTTTAAGGAAAATAATGGTCTTTAGATCACAATCAATTAATCATACCCATATATGTTCACTTGTGTAAACTCTGTTTGGACATCAACATAGTTACCGAATGAGAATTGCAAAAAGGTACCCTATTACAGGACACTTTTGTAAAAGGGTTTTGTGTGTGTTTGTTAATGCCAAAAAGGTGTTGTGTTTGCATTTTTTTTTGCAAAATGTGTATTTTTATAAAAATGACGAAATTGCCCCTGAAATTAAGAAAACAGAAAAACTTGATCATACAGAAAAACAGACAAATTACAAAACTTGATCATACAAATTTTAGTTGAAAGATAAAAACAGAAAAATTATTATTTTTTTTTTAGTTTCAGGGTTAATTTCGCCATTTTTATAGAAAAACACACATTTTGCAAAAAGAAATGCAAACAACAGAGCACCGTTTTTGCAAAAGTGTTATGTTATAGTGCACTTTTTTGCAATTTTCCCGTTACCAAATTCATGGTTACCAATCGATAAGCATCTAGGGACCTCCACTTATCAGCTCGTGCTTTTCAGTGGATCGAGCTTTAACACATAGGATCTGCCAAAAGATTCTTGTTGCAGACCTAACTCTCCCCAAGAGAACTGAGGTCTGCTACTGAGCTCTGTAGCTAAATGAGGTTTTGATGCCAGTGTTTGGTACAGTAATCAATTCCTCTTTGAGCTGGCAGGACTTTGCGTTGATTTGAATGACATGAATTCGGACAGTGACTTTAGACACTTTTTCTCGCCTTGACCAAGCCAACAACATAAATGGCATGCAGAAATGGAGGCCCTACAGCTGCTCTAGTAACCACTCTACAGTCTGGTTGGTGTCTGCAATAAACACGGTAACTCAATTACTTTGTTTTCTTTTGATGATCAAACACTTGTTATTATCATTGATGATTAATGTAGATATTTCATAGTATTATCAAAATGAATTCCACTTGTAATTGAGATATGTATGTTCGTTCACCTTAAACATGAAAGAAAATACATATGTACTGTTTGAGATATATGCATATACACAGTAGAATGTATAAGAATCTCACTTGTATATACATATGTATATGTATATACATATGTACTGTTTGAGCCAATACGACATCAGTTTTGTTTATGAGACCCAAGAGACAATAGCTATAGATAATAGAAAATTATATTGTGCAACAAAATGTATTTAAATTCTAACAATAATATGTTAAATTGCTATTTTTGTTTATGATCCTAAGTAAATTTTATTAACAATTATTAGTATTACAAAAATACTAATAAGTGTATTGAGTCCCACTTCTGAAGAACGTGGATTGATCTTGAGACCTCCCCTTACCAGTTTGAGCTTTTAGGCAGGTCGGGATTTAACATGCATGATCTGATATTAGAAAACTTAAACCTGAAATTGAGTAGGTGATCCATAGGTTTATGATATCTAAAAGTACTAGAGCTATAGATACATTATTTCCTTATCCTTGTATATTGTGCCAAAATGAGTGTCATAAGTACTTGTGTTGGTGTTGAGAAACTAATTAATTGAAGCTATATTAATTAGTATGGTTGTTTTGTTTTCTTTATTAGCCTCATCACTTATCTCTTGTGATACTTATTGCTGTATTTATTACTTATTTGCACTATTTGTCCTTCATTTTTCAAAATACTTGGCAAGTTTGCAACTGTATAGTATTGAAACATAAAACTGAAACATGAATCTTATTTAAAACTGATAAATATGAACTAAGCATATGTAGATCAGAGATATAATACGTCTCCCTGAATATTCTGTAATACATCACATATAGGCTTATCAAAAAAACGAAAGAAGATAGATATAACATGTCTCACACACTGAAGATATTAGATACTGATTCCAACACTTAGTCCTAAGAAGCACACACAACTAGGCCTAGAGATCGGCGTGTGGTGGTGGTTTCAGGCGCGGGGCTTGAGACGGCCTTCGTTGGCGAGCTTGAAGACCCTGGCTTGAGCTGCCGCGGCCTTGTCTGAGCTGAGGGCCGCCACGAAGCTGTCCCTTACCTGCTGCGTCGTGAAATGGAACCTGTTGTTGACCATGGAGTTTAAGAAGGAGGCTGTGCCTTCTCTGTAGAGAGATGAAAGTCCGTCGGTTCTTGTGTTGGATAGGGCTTGCGGGAGGGTGAGGCTTGACGGGAAGCCAGACAGGCTGTGGCCGCCGCCGAATGCGCTGCCCAAGGTTCCCCACCAGCCCATCACTCCCCAGACGAGAGTTGGGTGGTTCATCCAGTAACTGCAAGGAAACGATGGTTGTTATTAAAGTATCTGTAGTTTCACAGTGTCTTTGGTTTGTAGTTAGTTCATTGCTGTGTACTTACGTGCATGTGCCTGTGAAGGGGTGGTTGGGGTCGAAAAAGGGCGTTGGGGTGATGCTGGGGATACTTGGCGGGGTTGGAGTTACGATGACTGGCGTTGGAGTTGGAGTGGCGGGGGGGGGGGGGGAGGATCACCCCCTCGGGGCCGCTGGAGTGCGGGGGTGGCTTTGGCCAGGTTGGGGTGGGTG
>JAYMTP010002315.1:0-20207 GCA_036897365.1 Geranium brycei
ACGAGCCGAATATTTATATTGAAATTTAAGTGAACCGAATCGAGCTGAACTCGAGCTTGTCTATTTTATTTCGAGCCGATCTCGAGGTTGGTTGTATAAGTTCATTCGAGCCCAAACCGAACTCGAGCCGAACACTTTTTTCACGAGACAAACCCTACCAAAATGAGGCTCGATTCAGCTTGTTTACAACCCTAATATGAATAGACGAGAGAGGTGAACACATGACTACGTGAACCTGACCCGTTCTTATTGATTATCGTCAATTCTGAATTTTAAAAATTCTAACCAAACCAAAATCGAATAGTTCCCTCAAATTCAAAACTAAAACCGAAACATTAACTACGATTTCGATTTTTTGGTTTTCGTTCCGGTTCGAGACCAGTTTCTGGTCTGAAATGCTCGTCCATATGTGGGTAGACGAGAGAGGTGGACACATGGTTACGCAAACCAGTCTCGTTCTTATCTATCATCTTCAATTCTGAATTTAAAAATCAAAACCAAACCAAAATCAAATAGTTCCCTCAAATTCAAACTAAAATCGAAACATTAACTACAATTTGACAGTCCTGTTCGGGACCAGTTTCTGGTCTAAAATGCTCGCCCGTACAATAGACATATTAATAAAATTTAGCATTTACCTTGCACATCGGGAACGAACAAGAGGCACACGATCATGGACCGCCGACGTGTCGCAACACAGCCGGTGAACCGCTTGTCGCTTTCCTGTGCAGTGCCGCACCAAATAATCTCCCGCCTCTCGATCAGGACCACCAGAATCCCGACACGTGGAGTCGATTCCAGCGAGTTCCGAAAACGACCAAAACTGCACCACCTGAAATTGCTCGAACTCGAATGTTCTATTCCACGAGCCAATGCTCGTCCGTACAGATCCCTCCCACCGACCAAGGGCCCACGGAGAGCCATCAGATGATAAGGGCGTCGGATCAAACGGCTCCAACGTGTGATCTACAATGCACCGCCGCTGCACCGTATGGGCGCCACAGCCGGCTTATCATCTCCCACCATGGACCCTTCCATTTAACAATTATTTATCGTAATATCAATTAACTGCCCTCGGCAATTCTTTTTTTATTGAAAAAGATATTTTGATTTTGTATTATCGTAATATCCATTTTGATTTTGATTTTATATTTAGAATAATTTAATTTATAGATATATCGTATACAAGACAACATATTAGCGTCCCGGCCAAATTGTGTTCAATGATTTAACATAAAATCAAATTGCATGACATAAAAAAAATACTATATCTGATTAGTGGCTGACGTTTTTTACAACATTACCGAAAACACGATAATGTTTGATCCTATCATAACAACGTAGCCATGTTCAGATTTAGGAATGGGTTCATGGCGGGTTTCGTGATCCCAAACCCCATATCAATCATATAAGATCTAAATTAATGGCTTATGTTGAATACGAGACATTTTGTCTCCCTATGAGCATTGTTCTAAAACACACTACATATTAGTTTGACGGATAAAACATCTGAAGTCTAATAAGAAATTATTCATAAGCCTATCGAAAACTAATTGATATTTTTTTCAAATAGTGCATATAAAATGACAGCCAGACTAATTCGATTATCATACCCATTAAAGAATAGCAGGTCTTCATCAGATTCATGACATTTTTCTTATATCATGTTCAAATAATTTCAACGAGGGGATAAAATCTTATGTTGAATCCGACTTATAAAGTACTACTTATAAAATGACAACGGAACGAATTCGATGATCCTACCTAGGACTATCCACAAAATAATCAAATTGAATTGAACCAAACCAAATTATATCAATTCAACTTTAGTTTATAAAATAGGAACCAATAAAAAATAAATTTGGATAGATGACTTATTTTAAGTCAATGATCTTTATTAATTGGACCTAAAAATATTGTCCAAAAATAACTAAGTCAAATAATAAGTTAGAACCAGCCAAAAATATAATAATTTAATAAAAATCGGTTCAAAGAATATCCAACCAAAAACATGCAAGTCAAATAATAAGCCAAAAAGGTCTAAAATCTTAAAATTTCATGAATTTTTATTCGTAAAAAACCAAACCAAATTGAACCAAAAACCAACATACTCAAAAACAAATTGAATTCCAATTTGGTTTTTGTTTATTTTTCTAAAACCGAATTAATCAGTTTAGTTCAAAACAGAACCAAATTGACTCAAAACCGAACGGTGATCAACCATAATCCCACCTCTCGATCAGATAGGGGATATTGGGTCCCAATTGAATTCATGACATTACGTGATCCTATTCAGATAATATTCAACGAGGGGATAAAATCTTGGGTTGGATCCGATTTAAAATTCCATAATAATAACAATAAATATAAAAATAAACACCGTATCACTCAGGTAAAGATCTTACTATATATGGTGAGCTGGTCCCCTCCAATCATTATTATTTTTTGCTGTTCTCAAGAACATGATCACTGAGCATTTCCTGTTCCACCACAGCTTCCATGATTTTTTGGGCAAAACATCTAAATTCTCTACACAATTCACAATATCTCTATCTCAAAAAAGAATGATTTGTATTAGATTGAAGCACTTACTGTCCAAGTTGAATTTCTCACCCAAAATTCAAAAATAAAAAATAAAAAATAAGGCCATCAAGTTGATTTACCATTTCAAAAGCCAAAACCAGCATGATCTGCACATTCTGCATCCACCTGCATTAATTTCCAAACCAAGAGATCAATTTGGAAGCTATTTCTTTGTGATTCAGCACTTGGCTTTAGTCCATATATACATATATAATAACTATAACCATTAGATTATCCACTTAAATAGTGCTATTGAGTCTTGACCAATGTTCTAAAAATCTATGACTTGCCTGATTAGTCTGCAGAGGCTTTATCTGCCTGACTAGCGCTTAGCGTTTTCTAGAACACATGGAAAAACTTGCAGGTTGCCTGACTAGCGCTTAGCGTTTTCTAGAACACATGGAAAAACTTGCAGGTTCTACAAGTAATTTCATGTCGCCGTGTTTTGTAATGTGCAGGGAGGATTACCTTAAAATAATGGATATATATGAATTTTACTACATGCTAATTAAGGGAAATGCTCTAACTCACGTTCAGCATGTTTTTTTTTTGAAGTTGTCTCTATCTGTTGGTTTGGTTCCATATTCACGCTATAAAAGCCCCCATCTCGCCCTTTTTCTCTGCATTGATTCAGATCACAGCAAGCAGCAGCATTCAGCTTTCAGCATATCCGCTCTGCTTCCCTACGCGAATATACATATATATCTTCACTGCAGAGCAATAGTACACATAAGTAGAGGAAAAACACGAGTAGAGAGAGCTGCATTTACATGGAGACTGCCTCTATTTTGTTCTGCGCACTTCTCACTCTCTCTGCTCTCCTCTCTTATCGTTTTGTGAAGAAACAAATGAAAAAGTTCACGCAGAGGCGGCCTAAACTTCCCCCGGGGTCTATGGGGTGGCCGTTTGTGGGAGAGACTCTGCAGCTCTACTCAGAAGACCCGAGCGTCTTCTTTGCCAGAAAGCAACAAAGGTTTATAAATTTTATATCTAATGTCATGTTCATCAATTAACCATACTTCAATATGGAACTATGGTTTCAATGTTTATTTTTTGGTTTTTGGTTTCAGGTACGGGGAGATATTCAAGACTCACATACTCGGGTGTCCTTGTGTCATGCTGGCTAGCCCCGAGGCCACCAGGTTCGTCCTGGTGACTCACGCTAACCTATTCAAGCCTACCTACCCGAAAAGCAAAGAGAAGATGATCGGCCCTTTCGCGCTGTTTTTCCACCAGGGGAAGTATCATACTAACCTGAGGAAGCTGGTTCAGAGTTCTTTATCCCCAGAGGCCATCAGGAGGCTGGTTCCTGATATCGAGGCCGCGGCGGTCTCCATGCTGGACTCGTGGGCTGGTGGCCAGATCGTAAACACATTTCACGAGATGAAGAAGGTAATGTTCATTTCTCTTTCTGAGTTTCTGGCCCTGCTGATACCAATGGAGTTTGAATAAGACGATAAATACAGACAAACATGTTTTCTAGTATTTTTTTTATATTTTTTGTTCAGCAAATAAAACAATTATATTAAAGAAAAAGAGAGTCGATTCCCAAGACGGGAAAGGAAAACTCCAAGTACAGTAGCAATGAAGTTGAAAACAATAGAAATGAGGCGACAAAGCCAAGAAATGAAATAACACTACAAGTCTAAGGAATGACTTGGGGAGAGGATGCTTTGTTTTCTGCCTGAATCCGTTGAAATGTTTGGACCATGACTTCTAGTATGAAGCTCGTGATGTTTGGTTTTTGGCTTTTTCTGGTTTATTTAAGCAGATATGGTCATAATATAATCGTCTTATCTTACAATATGATTAGAACAATTTTTTTTTTTCTAATATGATACTTACAACTTACCTGACGTTTGATCTGCAGCACTCTTTCAATGTTGGCATTCTCTCGATCTTCGGTCACTTGGAGGAGAGATACAGAGAGGAGTTAGAGCAGAACTACCAGATAGTAGATAAGGGTTACAATTCTTTCGCTACCAACATTCCTGGAACCGCATATCAAAAGGCACTATTGGTAAGAAACTGAACATTTTGCTTACCATCATTCTTCTCGGAGGCTTGTTGAGCCTGCCGATCTCATACATTTTCCATCCCATCAATTCCTGCAGGCGAGAAAAAGGCTCGGTCAGATTCTAAGCGAAATAATTCACGAAAGGAAGGAAAAGAAGTTGTTAGAGAAGGATCTACTGGGACACCTGCTGAACTGGAAGGGTGAAGACGGGAAAAGCTTGACCGAGAATCAAATTGCAGATAACATCATCGGAGTGCTTTTCGCTGCTCAGGACACAACAGCTAGCGTCTTGACATGGATTCTCAAGTACCTCCACGATGATCAGAAACTTCTAGAAGCTGTCAGGGTAAGAAATCCATCGATAATTTTTAAAATGCCTTGTTAATAAATGACTGTAAATATTTATGACAAACCTGTGCTGGCAGATGGAGCAGGAAGCTATATATGAATCAAACGATGGAGGAAAACTGCCATTGACATGGCACCAAGCGAGAAACATGCCACTTACATATAGGGTATGTACTCGAAACATTCCTGCGGTAGTGAATTTTCAACAAACTTCATTACATCTCATCGGGGTTCTTTTAAACCTTTCAGGTGGTACTAGAGAGTTTGAGGATGGCAAGCATCATATCTTTCACCTTCAGAGAAGCAGTGGTTGATGTAGAATACAAAGGTAAGGACTACACTATAAAATATTCTCTATCTTTTAACATGACAATACCGGGTTTTGTTCTTACAATTCTTTCGAATTTTCTTAAATATACAGGATACCTCATCCCCAAGGGCTGGAAGGTGATGCCATTGTTCAGGAACATTCATCACAATCCAGAATTCTTCTCCGATCCGCAAAAGTTTGATCCTTCTAGGTTTGAGGTATGCCACAAGTTTTTACCTTTACAAAAGTTAAAAGTTGGTTTAAGTTTTGCAATTGTATTTCCTTGCTAAGTTTTTTCTTCTCTTGGCTGTGTGTGACTATAGGTATCTCCAAAACCTAACACATTTATGCCATTCGGTAACGGGGTACATGCTTGCCCGGGAAACGAGCTTGCCAAACTAGAGATCCTCACTCTGATCCACCATCTTGTTACTAAGTTCAGGTATAAGGATATACTTATTTTTTCCCAAGGACAAGAAATAAGGATATACTTATATTTTCCCAAGGGCAAAAAAAACTAGTATTTGAAGTTAGAATATTCTTTACTGCTAAATAAGTTAACGTTCTCTATTGTGTTCGTGTTTTACAGGTGGGAAGTGGTGGGATCAGAAAGCGGAATACAATATAGCCCATTCCCGGTCCCTCGGCAAGGACTCCCAGCCAGATTCTGGAAAAAATCCAGCACTCTCAAACAAGATGTCTGTCCTTAACTGGAAGATGCTCTTCATCATTCACATTTTGTACCGCCTAACCAAAACCCCTTATGTTATTTTCACGGGGTCCCTCTTTCTCTCATTGTACTTCTGTCCACAAAGTCAGTCAGTCTCTAATGTAACCTTTCTAGCTTTTAGTTGTAATTCTTAAGAAATTTTGCATTATGTCCTGGTAAAATAGTGTTTATATACTATTAAGGATTTAGCTATCAGTAAATGACAATAGTCCAGCATATAAAAACTAGGGGAAATAACTATTCCCGTCTATACACCATTTTCACTTAGCTACACCCAAGTTTCATCATTTCCCACGTGCCAAGTTTTTTAATGGAAAATGTTAATTTTAAAAGTGAAAAGACGAAAATGCCCTTGGGTAAAAATCTAATTTTCAGGCCTAAAAATAAAAAGATTTTTAGTCAAATGGCCTTTTAGACTTTTCACTTTAAAACTTGGCATTTTCCATCCAAAATGAAACTTCAGTGTAGCCGAATGACCCAAATCTTAGTTGAGTGTAGCCGAATGACCCAAATCTTAGTTGAGTGTAGCTAACTGGAAATGGTGATAGTTGGGGATAATTATCTGTACTTTTCCCTAAAAACAATTTATAAAACAACAATAACAAAATAAATTTTAAGCATCAAATGATTGTAAGTGAAGTGAAAACCAGTGTACGTGAAAATTTAGAAAACTAAGCTGATGATTGATCTTGTAAGCCTATATGTTTAGGTCACTATATGCAGAATAAAGCCCTATACTTTTTTGTCATTATCAGACTTAAGTAGCGCATTGCTTCACGTGGGGTTCAGGTGCAGTGGCATCTAATGAGCCACGTGTTTGGTCATCAAACTAGCTGGGCAGGAGAGGTACCCTTGGTTGTTGTTGGGGCAAACCTTTCTAACAGTACAGAGTCTAATTAGCGTCGAGAAGGGAAAGGAGTTGAAGGCAGCTCTTGTCAAGAGCCTTTTCAGGTGGCCCCATGAGTGATTTTTCTTCAAGGGTATCTAATAATACAATTGAGAGAGGTACCATAGTGGCAGTGACCTAAAAACAAAGGGATCTTAACTCGCATAGTACTGACCTCAATCATGTGTCTGGAAATTTCCAACCAATGTGCCATTCACATCTTGGACCCATCCCGCATTTAAACCATTGTACCTGGTTTCAGAAACAGAGAATGGAACCACAATATCAGTGAACAGAATGAAGATGGCTACGTTAACTTATAAATTATAATATATGTTCAACCAGAAACAATGTATTAACTAAGGAACAAAAATAACACTATTTATCCCCCAAAAATGACGTGCTAAATCTGAAAATATTTGAGAAAAAATGTGATGTTCTCCATCTTTCCAACCTAATACCAAAGCTAAGATCACAAAACCCTACAATGAGTTTAGAAAAAGTTCCATTTATAGGATATTACCCAATTCTACATCCTGGATGTGCTGCCAGCAATAGAACAATACCGTCGTAAAGTGATGAAATAGTGTTGAGGCATTGTTTACAAAATAAGGGAATAAATGACGAAAGTGATTGTATCTACCAAGTCGCATTCGTTAACAATTAATCAGAACAACCATTGGTGGGGGATAAAGTAAAATATGATTTCATAATCAAAAGAAAACTTCACAAGACAGCATGATGTAGAATCCAAATATGAGATAACATTTAAAAGGTTAATGCAACTGAAGTGTGAATAAGACTCTTTTGGTATTCTCTTAAGTAGCTCTACAAGAAAAAGGCAGAACTAAGCATGTCTCACCAACGCTTGTTTGACCAACTGGTTAAGCACTTGAACTTGGGTCCAAGAGACATGGATTCGATTTACATATCCCACCTTTCACAAGTTTGGTGTTGTCTTGCTTCATCATAGCATAGTCGAGCCCAAAACTTGATACACAACTTGCCGATAAAAAAAATGAACTAAGCATGTCTCCGCCAATAAATCTAATGTCAATTAACACTTTCCAGGATAAGGAACTGCAAACTAAAAGTAACACTCTTCTGGTATTAAGCTATGTTTTTGTCCTTCCTTTCCTAGTTTGCTTTCATATGCTCAATTGCTTGTCTACAAAAAATTTATCTCATGTAGGGTTATGCATTTGAACCATACAGCCACTACTTACTACAGGAAGCTACATAGCACAACGCATAAATACTCACTGTTTTGTAATCTCCCCCAGCTGGTAACCATTTAATTAGGCTGTTCACTCATATTTCTAAGTTCACAAAATAGTTGCAGCAAAAACTTAGTTTTGTGACTTATCAATATGTAAGGTAAATGTCAATTTCCTACTTTAAAGTGGTTTCCATGAAAAAGATATATACCTCGCCATCAACCATCAGAATAACATCATAATATTTTAGGATCATACCCTGCCCTATAATGTATCACCTATTTCACAACCTATCAGCATCAATACAGCTACGAGTGAAGTCAACATTCAGATGGCACCAATAGCATTGTTACCGTGGTTCTACACGGCAACCATATTGTCATCCTAATCAACATGTAGACACACTAACCAATTCATCATGGCTACCACCAACAGTACACTTGATCATGAAAGATACATACATCCAAGAAAAATGAAGTTGCAAATACTTTTTGCTTTTATCGGAATTCTAAAAAGATAAATAATCTCAGTGTAGAGCTAAATTCCTTCTCAATATATTAAAACGAAAATTGTGTTCACACCATTAAAATTTTGTTCTGGTACTGCCATATTCCTCTAATAAAACTCAATCCCTAGAACATACCATCCATGAAATGCCAAAGGATTAATTTGAGTGTCGTGTATAAAATTTAAACGGAATGGAGTTTTTATCAGTCATAGCGCTGAAATATCCAAATAAGTTAAGTAACCCCACTAACTAGTGATTATGATGATCATAATAAGTGCTTAGCGGTGATAATGATACGGATCATTGTTTCCTGTCTATCACGATCATACAGCGTATCAGCAACACAAACTAGAAATATCTAGATTTAGCGAGTAAAGAAAAGTTTGAGTCTTTATAACCAAAATATACAGTCATAATCAGTGATCGGGAGATTTTATCTTTACCCCCCGTAATGGGGGTATGGTCCAATCAATTTTCTGTATAAACAAACAATTTCAAATAATCATACTTGATGATTAAATAGGACTAAGATCTTGAAGATTTGAGCACTAACAAACTAATTGGAAATAACTTGTTGATAACCCATTCCATTTATAGAAAGTAGAAACAGGCTTTTCGGTAATAGTAACCCTAACCTGAATCACGGCATCTTTAGTCTTTGATGTTACATAATTCCTTCAATAATGAAACATCATATTAACAATAAAAAACAGAATAGGTATGTGACAGTTTAAGATTTAGCATTAGCCTTAATAATTGAATAGATTTAAGATCATGTAGCTTCGAGCACCAACAAGACTGATCTAGAAATAAAAACTGATTGACAGAACATTCTATTAATAGGAACAGGCCTGTCAGAAATAGTATCCCTCGCCTGAATCATGGCACCTCTAGTCTTGTGATATCATAATTTTTCTTTAGAAAGATTTAGCATGGTTAACTTCTGAGTCTCTAAAGAGTATATTATAGCTTCTAGGTCATATTTGGAAACTTTCATTCATCCATGTAAATATTTTCATCGTTATTCTCAATAATGATGTCAAGGCAGCATAACATGAAAAGGTACAAATAGTGGGTTTTTTTCTTACAGAAAAATCATTAAGCGAACTAAACTAAACCACCAAATCTCTGATTATCCTCATATTGCAATTTTTACACACTAATCTTGCACATCTAACTTCATCTATTATTCAAATGACATCCATAATGTAATATAGTATGTGTGCCTTCCTATGTCCAGATCTTTATTAAACTGTTGATAAGTCAAGGTGGAAATCCAAAGTCTTTAGGGATAAAGTTTATATGTTTGAAATCTTTAACAGAAATAAGCTACAGTTAGTTTATAAACTGTAAAAAATGCTTTTTTACAGATCTAAAAGGTTGAACGTGATAACTTTCAAGGATTGATCACTAGTAATAATACCGAAACTCAAATATTTCCATTCATGTAACATTTAGACTAATAATTTTAAATCACCAGTACAGATCAAATTTTTACATTGAAGTGAATAATCAATTAATGACATTTGTCAAACTTCATATAATTTTAGAATATGTCAATGGGATAAAGGTATAGGAAGGCAGACTCTACAAACAAAAAAAGCAGTTCTACATTACATGAGATTGCTCCCACTCCAATACGCCTCCAACTGGCCCATGATCATTGCCTACATAAAATTTTAACAAATTACGTGCCTGTGCCAATTCAAATATCTCAAAACTTGAGATGATGCAAACAAGAAAAGGCAAAATTGAAATTGAAGAACACAAAATTTTGACCAATGCCTTAAAGCGGATGAATAATCCATAATGACATCAGTACAAAAAAATCAGGCATCTATAATGGGATCAGTCATCCCAGTAATTAATTACAAATGAAACAGGTAACATATTTTGGGACTATATGAAAAGAGAGAGATCATCATGCTATAAGGGATGAATACAGTCCAAAGTTACTCTGAACGATTTACCAAAACAAAGTTTATACTGGATGATAGAAGATGAGTGATCTTTTGATAAACAGTCCTGTTTATTCTCTGAGGCCCCAGATATGAATTTTATCAAGGAATCTGATCTTCAAACTGGAGGATGACTCCACCGTCATTTAAGTGATTAGAGGTCTATTTTAACCTAACAATAAATTTAATGCTCATTGGTATCTTCCATTCAACTGGCCCCTCTCATATATGAAATTTATGGAGTTTGTGGTCAGAACAGCCCCACCTATGGTTTGGGGATTACAGCCAGTGACCTTGTACTCATTATACCAAATCTATGTCATTCCTCGCCAAAACCTTGGTTGATAATATCCGTTATTATGGCTGTTTCCTTCGTGTTCACTAAAGTTTCCAGCCATTGATTGGTTCCAACCTTGATAGTTTTAGGCACACGGCTGACACTGCCTTGCAGCATGTAGTTTCTGAAATTGAATCCAGAACATAATGTCAATGTTCCCCAGTAAAATGCACGCCAGTACATACCAATCTCTACATTAACAATCACACTATTTGTTTCGCACTAGTGCTAATAATTAGTAACTACAAGGTTTCGAGCCATCACAAAATCACAAACAAGCACGAGTCCCTTTTTTGGCGCAAGTAAACTACACAGAACTGGAGGACATAATCTCCCTCGAAATAACCATAAACTCACATCATCCTCGAAAAAAAAATGGTTTTGTTGGCTAAATTTTCCCATAAAAACCCACATCATCTCATCTAATGATAAAATCATTCTCGCAGACATGAACTACATCCAACAAAAGCCATGGCACTTCATAAACTACCAATTGGGGACAAACCAAAATTCTCAATTTTGGAAATGTGGATCAGAAACACCAACAGATGCACTAGAATCAGAAGCATCAAGGGTTCTGAATCTGACCTACATTCCTACAATCATTCCCTCCACAGTGCAAGAAATCTAAGGCTCGAGCAAATCCAAAGCAGACACCAAGCTTCATAACCAGATCAAGGTAGTGAATCTATTGCAGCAACGACGAAGATCAAAAACAAATTTCAATTTCACACAGCATGTACTATTCAATCCATGATTCCATGACCGACTCAAACCAATCAATCGGCACCACCAACATAGCATCTTCAACATTATCAAAATCGAACGAAATCGTTAGAGACGGAGAGAGAGAGCACTTACTGCGACTCTTCGGCTAAAACCTTCCATTTTCGAGGATACATGAAAACGAAGCTGCTCCACTTTTCACCAACAGAGAGAGAGACCAAAAATATATGTACTTTTTGAATTTCACACAAGAACAAAAATTTAATTCGGTAAGCAAAATATGAATATCAATAATATTTACCTTTTCATCAATTCGCTTATAAAATATTAAAATAATTAATTTACAGGTGGGGTACATAGGACATAAACCTAATTGAAATATAAAATTTGCGTACAAAGATAACTAATACAGTATCATATGTGGTTGGACGTGTGGATATGGCGATAGAAACCAATCTAAATCGAATCGAAATTGAATGACACTCTCAAATTTATAACCAAACTATTAACCATGATTCCAGTTTCTCATTTTAATTATGATTCAAGAACGTTCCCAGACTCAAAAAGTTCGCTCCTAGTTATGTAAATGTGTCGAATCGAAGTTCAATTCGTGAAGACAGTGTTCGGCTCGGGCTCGATCTAGCTAATGCAATTAAGCTCGAATTCAAATAAAAAATAAATAGACTTGAACTCGGTTCATCTCAATTCGGTTCGCTTAATCTTCAATACGAATATTCATCAAAAATTAAATGTAAAATTATAAATATTCATCGAATACCAAATAAACCAACTCGAGATCGGCTCAACTCGACTCGTCTAATTTCATTATAAATATTTAATTATATTTTATGATAAATAGTTAATTAAATACTAAACGAGCCGACCTGTGATCCCATCGAGTTTTAAAAGATCAGACTCGAGCTTGAATGACTTGTTAAAAGCTCAGCTTGTTTACAGGTAATGATGTTCAAAATTAACCGAACCGATCAAACTGACCCGAACCGAGAATAATCAAACCAAAAGGGAATCGATTTGATTCGGTTCAAAATCAAACTGAACCGATATTCATTAGTTCAATTTATAAAACGAGATCTGACAAAAACCGAACAAAAAATTAATCGATTTGGACACATGACTTATTTTAAGTCATCAATCCTTATTAATTAGGCCTAAAAACACTGTGCCAACAAAAAAAAGTCAAATAATAAGTAAAAATTGGCCCCAAATGTGATAATTACATGAAAATCGGTTCAAAAGTAATCCAACCAAAAATCAATAAGTTAAATAATAAGTTAAAATAGTAGAAAATGTGATAACTTCATGAGATTCGGTTCATAAAAAACCAAATCAAACCAAAAAACGGAATGTTTAAAACCAAACCAAACCGAATTCCGTCAGTTCAATACCGATTTTCATTTTCTCAAAATCATATAAATAAAACCGAACCAACTAAAAACCGAACCGTCATATGGTTTGTTGTAATAACTTCAAGAAAGGGTCAATTTCCTCCTCACAGTGGGGCCCACCCGTCCAGCTCACCGCCACGTGTGTAACGAACGTGCGTGTAGGCCCCACCTCCTCAGAAAATACAAAAAAAAACCCTCCCCAGCATCACCACCACCCCCCACCTTACAGTCTCTCTCTCTCTGTTACTCTAATTTTCCAAAATAATAAATTTAATTTAATAAAGAAAAAAATCACAGCACAGCACAGCACAAGATCTCGAGCCTCTCTGATTCTTCGTCTCCAAGCTCGCGAACCAGATCTTGCCTCGGCGTCTATGGAAGCTCCGTGCACGGCCCGTCAACTCCAAACCGAGCTCCACTGATCGCTCCGATTCGCCCTCCGATTGGCGCGCCGGAGGCGACGCCTGCTCGCTCCTCCCCGATTCGTCTTCGCTCCATGGACTCCGAGTTCTGGTCCCGAGCCTCCGTCCCCGACGCCTCGCATTTCCTCGTCGCTCTCTTCTTCGCGTTCGCCTTCGTCGCCGCGAGGTTCTTGCTCGACAGGTTCATCTTTCGGGTATGACTTCTCTTTTTCCTCCTTAGAACTAGCGTGTAAGTGCTAAGGCTTTGAGATCGGAGCGTCTTTTGGAGAGTAGTTCGATTTTCGTCTTTCAGTAATCAATCAACTGTGGGATGTGAACTATTTTTCTCTTCCTGATTTTGAACTTGTATGAGATAGAATTCGAGAACTGTGAGTAATGCTTGCTTGATAGATATAGGTAATGGGAGCTTGGAGCTGAAAATTTGGCTTTAGTGCCTTATTTGACCTTAATTTTACTTGTTTTATGCATAGAATCGTATTTCCTGTGGGTGTTCTGTTGACTAGGGTTCTTGCTATGTAAGATAATTCAGCATTGATCAGTGTATTGAATTGAACTGCAATAAGTACATTTAAGAATGGATTCTAGTTGGATGAGTTCTTTTTCTCCTCGAATTATCATATATTTCAGCTTTTAGATCGGAGCATCATTTCGAGAGTAGTTCGATTTTTGTGTTTCAGTCTCCGGAATCTTCGAAATCAACAATGGAGTGTGAATTTGTTCACTTATTGTGAACCTGTGTAACATAGAAATCGAGAACTGTGAGTAATGCTTGCTTAATAGATACCTAAATGGGAGCTTAGAGCTGAAAATTTGGCTTTAGTGCCTTATTTGACCTCATTTTTACTTCTGTATGCATATAATCGTATCTTCTGCGAATGTTCTGTTGACTAGGGTTCTTTCTATGTAAGATCGAATTGAACCACGATAAATGCATTTAAGGATGGATTCTAGTTGGATGAGTTCTTTATTTCCTTGAACCATCATATACTTCAGCTTTGAGATCGGAGCGTTTCGAGAGTAGTTTGAGTTTCATCTTTCAGTCTCCAGAATCTTCGAAATCAACTGTGGAATGTGAAATTTTCCACTTGTAAACCTGTTTAAGATAGAATTTGAGAACTGTGAGGAATGCTTGCTTAATATATATAATATATATATTGTAGCTGAGAATTTGGCTTTGGTGCCTTATTTGACCTCAATTTACTTCTCTATGTTTAAAATAATATTTTCTAGGAATGCTTAGTTGACTAGGTTCTTTCTATGTAAGATAGTCCAGCATTGATCAGTGTATTGAATTGGACCACGATAAATGCATTTAAGAGTGGATTCTGCTTGGATGAGCTCTTAGTTTCCTTGAACTATCATGTACTTCAGCTTTGAGATCGAAGCATTTTGAAAGAACTTCAATTGTGAATAAGATAGAATTTGAGAACTGTGAAGAATGCTTAATAGATACTGTTAATGGAAACTTGGAGCTGAAATTTTGACTTTAGTGCCTTATTTGACCTCAATTTTACTTCTGTATGCATAGAATCATATTTCCTGGGAATGTTCTGTTGATCAATGTTCCAACATTGATTGGTTTATTGAATTGAGCCACAATAAATGCATCTACTTTACTTGTAGTGTTTTAAGAATGGATTCTACTTGGATGAGTTCTTCTTCCCCCTTAAACTATCATGTACTTCATCTTTAAGATCGAAGCATCTTGAGAATACTTCGATTTTTGTCTTTCAGTCTCCAAAATTTTCAAAATCAACCATGGAGTGTGAATTTCCCCTTACTGTGAACCTGTATAAGATATAATTTGAGAATTGTGAGGAAAGGTTAATAGTTAAATAATAGATGCAGATAATGGAAACTTGTGGCTGAAAGTTTGGCCATAGTGCCTTATTTGACCATAATTTGACTTTTTTATGCATAGTATGCAAGATAGTCCAGCATTGATCAGTATATTGAATTGAATCACAATAAATGCATCTACTTTACTGGTAGTGGCTTTAAGAATGAATTCTACTTGGATCTTTATTAGCCTGGTAATGGGAGCTGTAGGTAATGTTAAGCACTCAGAATTGGATTAAAAGCTATTGAAGCCTCTAACTCTGGAACAGCTGTCAACATTTTTTTTTGTTTTTTCTTACTATTTTTATTTTCTTGCAAGGGTGACATGTAGATATTTAACCATCCATGTTTATTTTTCTTCTTTTCCTAATTGTTCTTTACATCCTTTTAGAGGTTGGCAATCTGGTTGTTAAGTAATGGAGCTGCTCCGTTGAAGATCAATGAGGCTACACAGGCTAAGATTGTAAAGTGTACGGAGTCTATGTGGAAACTAACATACTATGCCATTGTTGAAATATGTGTTCTCAACATCATATACCATGAGCCATGGTACAGAGATATTAAAGGATATTTCAGAGGCTGGCCAAATCAAGAGTTGAAGTGAGTAAATCTGGTATTCAAAGTTTCAATCTGATTACTGGGTTCACGAAACTAGGCTAGTTATTGATTGTCGAGTTAGTCGACTTTTTTTACCTGTGTTCATGCTTGGCTTTAATGTTATCGTATAAAGAGATATTGTTTTTTTAGGTTGCTCTGGGTAGACGCCACTAGACATGGCAGCCAAACCAGTCTAGGCTGCTAGTTGTTTGAGTAACCTGATTGTTTACATATATAAGTTCCCTGTGTTTGTTAAAATGGCCAAAAGCCGATATCTTTTTGTAGTGGATGTGCTTTAACCCAACTACGAATATTCTATTTGTACTTCAAGGTTCAAATGAAGTTTTGTTCTATTTTATCGATCACATATCTTATGTCTAGCAAAACTGCTGTTTTTCGTTCTTAGAATAGCGTTCATCATCCCAACTTGGTGAAGACGTGAACTCTTTCCTTTTCTCTTTTGTGCAAAGTAGATGATCAGCATTCATTTCCATATTCTTCATAAATGGTCTATGTCAAAGGACAGTTTTGCTAGTTCATTTTTTTTGGTTCCTGATCTACACAGGGATGCAAAACTTGTATGTTCTGTTGTATATACCGAGTTAAAACTTTTCTCTTCTCTTGGATGGAAATAATAGGTTTGAAGTTGCTTTTGGTATGTGCATTATAACAACACTTGAACTTGCGAAAAAATTAAACTGAGAATGACTTGTCAAAATTTTAATCCACTGTTGAAATGAACTGATAGTACTTTGGAATTCTTGAAATTGACCTTTTCTTTTTACACTTCAGGCTTCCACTAGAGCTTATATACATGTGCCAGTGTGGGTTCTACACCTACAGCATTGCAGCCCTCCTCATGTGGGAGACTCGAAGGAAAGATTTCTCTGTCATGATGTCTCATCATGTAATTACGGTTTTCCTAATTGGGTATTCATACATTACAAGGTAATATTTAACTAATCATGCAATTAGATTAACTTATCAACTATCTAGGGACTGAGAATAACTTAGGTTCTAAACATGTCATATACATGTTACTGTGCAGTGTATTGTATTTATCATTGTTCTATTTGCTATTTACAATTGTATAGTATAAAAATAATTGTTTGTTTATGTTCGTGTTTTTAAGTAAGGCATTGGTCTTTTAGTTCATTATGGATGTAAGATTAGTCATTCTATTATATCCTCAGTCTAATAATTTGGAGCTTTTGGTGGTTGACATTTTAGAATAGTTAATTAATATTAGGGTTTCCTATTACTTTTATGCTTTCCTATTTGGTTTATTTCCTATTGTTCCCTTTTTAAAGGAATCTCTCATTATAATTCATAATCAAGTTACTCATCAATAATATAATTATATTTTAGAAATTCAACAGGCATGAACTGAATTAAAGACCTAATATAACTTGTGGATTGGTAGCATGAAGTGAAAACTACCTTGTTATGTTACTAAATCTACATCAGTGTTCTAGAAATCCCCGACTAGTCCGATTCATCCCCAGGCGGCTAGTGCCTAACATTTTTAGAGCACTGATCTGCTTATGCCAACATGACATTTGTATGCCGCATATTGCTCATGGGACTCTGCACTCCCTCACTTAGTTTTCTAGGAGAGTTGATTGAAGCAAATACAAGTTTTGGATTGAATATTTTATGACAAGCAGTATGTCACCTTACAGGTTTTTCCGAATCGGATCAATTATCCTTGCACTGCACGATGCAAGTGATGTATTTATGGAAGCTGCTAAAGTTTTTAAGTATTCAGAGAGAGAGCTCGGAGCAAGTGTGTGCTTTGGATTATTTGCCATCTCATGGGTCATACTAAGGCTAATAATCTTCCCCTTTTGGGTCATAAAAGCTACAAGGTTTGCCCTCATACCAAATGGTTTGGATTGACACCACTCAATTTGACAATTTGATTGTATGGCGACCATTTTTTACGATAATTGATGATTATTTGTATTTTGCAGCTATGATCTCTGCGAGTTCTTGGATCTAACCAAGAACTACCCCACACTAATGTACTATGTTTTCAATACAATGTTACTGATGCTACTTGTGTTCCATATATACTGGTGGGTTCTTATATGCTCAATGATCACGAGACAGCTAAAAAATAGAGGAAAAGTTGGAGAAGACATAAGATCTGGTATGTCTTCAATTACTGGTTTATTTATTCAACTCAATCCACCTTTTCACAATAACGATACTAATAACCATACTTATGAAATATGCAAAGGAAAATTGCAAAAAGGTGTCCTATTATATGACACTTTTGCAAATGGTGCTGTGTTATTTGCATTTTTTTGCAAAAGGTGTATATTTTTATAAAATGACAAAATTACCCCTGAAAATAAAAATTATTGTTTTTAAAAAATTAAACATTTAAAAAGTTTTCTGTGTTTGTCTTTTATCGGCACGCCTTGGTATCAGGGGCAATTTCGTCATTTTTATAAAAATACACCCATTTTGCAAAAAAATGAAGACAACACAGCACCTTTTTGCAAAAATGTCATATAATAGGGCACATTTTTGCAATTTTCTCAATATGTAATTATAGAGTATAAAATATGTACTGATTTTAGGATTGCCTAATGACATAGCATCCTATATGGTTTATTTTGTTTTCTCAAAGAGTTATCGTTTGTTTATCACAATTCAGATTCAGAAGACGATGATTAGGTGGATGGCTTTATTGGAGGTTTCAAGATTTTACATGACTCATAGGTTCGTGTCCACACTCAATTTAGTTATATCGCCCATCTGGAAGCCCGAGTGTCAAGTTTCGTTTCAGTTCTGATTTTTTGTTTCGGATTTTCTTCGGGGGCGGTAGAGATTAAGAAGATAGGAGGACACCAGGTATATCCCTTTCCCGTTTTTTTTTTGTGGTGTACAAATAATAGGCAAATTCGTGTATAATTATTTTTCTCCAAATAGACTGTTTCAATATTAGGCCTTTACTGTTTACATGGAGAAGTGAATAGGTACTAAAACAGCTTCACTGTCATTGTGTCTGTATGATTCTTGTTCATGCCTTATTATTTTGACACCATCTGTTGTTATATGGTTTACTTTCTGCTCATGGTGGTTCCTAGGGTTGACTTTTATTCCTTGATTAGATCTGACCGTTGACATATGGAGTGAGTGTAAAGTGTAAAGGTCGGTTTTCTAAAAATCTCCAACTTTTTTGATAAATTCCTGAATAATCTCTTGTTAATTCTTTAATACGATTCATTCTTAACTAATTCTTGATTAGTTCTCAAAAGATCATCTCCACCCGGTTAGTGTCTAACGTTTTTTAGAACATAATTAATTTGCTGATTTTGTTGCTCAACTTTTCATTTTTTGAGTAATTTACTCTTGCTGTGGGTGACCGGCTGGTCCTCGCGGTCATTGTGGCTCCCTTTGATCTGCATGATACAGATCAGAGGCCTTACACGCAGTGTTAAGAAAAAAGCTAGATGCTAGTTCGGCGGAGAAAGCCTTCTGGGGACTAATCACGCAGTGTTATGAAAAAAGTTAGGCGCTAGTCAGACGGAGAAAGTCTTATGGGGGAGTAGTCAAGCAGTATTATAAAAAATGATAGGCGCTAGTTGGGCAGAGAAAGTCTTCTGGAGACTAATCACGTAGTGTTATGAAAAAAATGTTAGGCGCTAGTCGGACAGAGAAAACCTTCTGCGGACTAATCGCATGGAAAAATGTTAGTTGTCAGTCGGGCAAAAAAAGTGTTGAGACTGATTGAGAAATAGTCTAAGATTAACACAAAACTACCGAGAAACTAACCGAGTATTAATTGGACATAAATTTTTTTTAGAGCATTTCTTATTGGTCATGATTCGAGAGTAGAGCTAATGTTCAGAACATTGTGCAGTATGAGCTCTAAACCCACTTGTTACTTTAGTAAGTTATTATGCACGTGCTTCAAATGCGTGCCACGTCATCAACCCGAGCTATGTTCCTTTCAGACCAGAGATCTTCTCTCACACGTGCTCTTTTCCCTTAAATTAACCTCGTTTTTTCCAAAACCATAACCCACCCAAACCGTATATATAACCCACAAACTTCACTACACTCTCTCAGCCACCAAAACACTACACAAACAACAACAATGACGTCACGCCCAAATCCCCGGCAAGCCTCTCCGCCGCCGCGCCTCATCTCCTTTGGCCCGGCCGCCGCGTCCACCCTCGATCTGGACACGTGTGACGTATGCAGAATCGACGGCTGCCTCGGCTGCCACCTCTTCCCGCCCGACGCCGGAAAAACCCCAAACCCTACTCGGAGGAAGAAGCCGAAGAGGAATTACAGGGGAGGGAGGCA
>JAYMTP010002316.1:0-20205 GCA_036897365.1 Geranium brycei
TCGCAACAAAATGCGTTTTGTAATAAATAAATATACGTACTCATATTTATTATTTATTAAAAAAAATGATATATCATCGTTTTAATTTCACACTTGTCAATAATTACTATTTTGAAATACGTGATTGTTTATAATTTAAATGTCAAATCAGAATTAATTGAAATTATATAATTTAATCGAAATTGATTGATCTGGACTGAATTAGACCGGATTTAATTTGAATCTGTCCAATTGACCGGTATTTTGGCCGATTATTGCGGCATCGTCGTGAGGAGATGTAAAATTCTGATATATCGCCAGTGTATTGTTAATATCTACCGATATCCTTAACACTGATCAAGAGACACTACAAATAAAACAATTTCCCTTCGGCAGAATATAATGTATGTACTTTTTGAGTAATGTTGTGGGTGAATTCACCACAGTTATATATGAAAAACAAAATAAATCAATGTTTCACAATGTTAAGGTGGTCTCTAATCTATGTTCCTCTCACCTTTTTTTACTAGCTTTCTTGATATCAATAAGTGAATTATATTTCATAGCAAAATTCAATATTATTGGCACTTTCAATTCTTGTCCTTTCTCTTTCGCATGGAGACGATTGAATGTCGCATAATCTCTTGCCTTTGAGAATAGAGATCACCTGACCAAAACAAGCATAAGTTAGCAAAATTATGGTACTATTTGGCTTAATTTTGATGTAGAACTAAGGTTGGAGAATGAATGGCAACAAGTCGGGTATTAAACAAATATTACCATACTCATATATGTACATGCTCATTTACTTTGGTACTCGACCCGCTAAAATACCGACAGGTACGAGTATTTTCTTATACCCTATATTCAACCCAAATTAAATACATGATTCATTTTGAAAATAAATAAAACATCATAATAAGTTTTTCATAAAAGTTATCAAATATAATAAAATTCCATATTCAAGTTGTCAAACATAATTATTTTAATAAATATTTTTTGAAAAAGAAGTATTGGGTACATGGGCGGATGTAGATCTATCTGATCAGCCCACTTGTACCTGCAAAAATACCCGTGAAGATACTTGTTATCCGACTCTTTACTTGTTCATTTTCGAATATGCTTGTTTGGATTGGGTTGGAGATATCGAGTACGTGTCGAATTCAAGTTTTTTTTTTTGCTATCCCTAGTTAGAGTATGTAACATTAATTACCTCAGTCATGTTGGGTCTTGAATTTGGATTAGGCTTTGTGCATTGAGTTGCTGCTGACATAACCTTGTACACTCCATGGACATCGGAATCGTCATCTTGCAACTCATGAAATGCTCTTTGAACCAAAAACGGCCGAGCCTGTAATTAGTAACAGAATAACTATGATGAATGGTAAATAGGTTCGAAACTCTTAGATCCTTTCACTAATAGTGTGAGGCTGTAATTTTTTTTAATTAAACTTAATCTTATAAGTTAATAAATATTATAACATATTCACATGAAATGAGCATATTCACTAACCCAATCGATCAACATTTGGTCATCTTGGGGAATAGATTTTCTGCAAAACAGTCTCAAGAGCAAAACTCCAAAGGAAAGAATGTCAGATTTGATCGCAGCCGTCGCTTCTTCATCCAACGGATCAAGCGCGAACCTTCGCCACAAAAATCAAACTCCATTAATTAGCTACAAATGTACACATTTCATGTACTCATATAATTTAAGAAAAATTTCACGTAACCCTCTTAACTATGACTGAGCTTTACTTAACTCTCATTAAATTTAAAATTAACTTATGTAGTCCTTTAAATTTGAAAAAGTTTCACTCTACCATTTTCGATTAACTTTTTTCGAAATGACAAAAATACCCTTGTATTAAATTTTTTTATTGATTTTGAAGTTAAGGAGGTTAGGTGAAGCCCGGTCATAGTTAAAAGGGGTTATGCGAAATTTTCCCTATAATTTATCAAATACTAACCATAAGTTAACTTTTGTAAAATAAGTTATAAGTAAATTAAAGGTAAATTTTATAAGTAAATTTGTTCATTTTCTTTGCATAACATATATTTTTTTAAATATTATGATGCAAGTTTATAAATTCTCAAAAGTTAACCAACCTGTTAGTGCCAATTCCTACTGCGGGTTCGAGATGAATTCGAGTAGCTTTCCCAAACCCAGATATCTGTTTGACGTGAAAGAAAGAAAACGAACAATTACACAATTATTTGACATGAATTTAACATGTTCACGATAAATTTTCTTGTTATATCGTTACCATAGGCCTGAAATCGCGACTTATGAAAACGTTAGAAGGCACCAAGTCCCCATGAACTATGGGACCTCCGGGGCACTCTTCGTGCATATAACGAAGACCGTGCGCCACTCCCAATGCTATTTTCAGTTTGTCCTGAAATCTCCATTCCTCGCCCGGGTTTTCATTATGACATGTTACTGACAACAACGTGTTAAAATCTTATATTGAAAATATGTGACCACTTACTATGTAACTCTGAACATTTATCAAAACTTTTTAGATCTAAGACGGTCGGCGACACATGATCTTTTATGGATACGGATCGTATTTTGGTCAGTAATTATAACGTGTTCTCGGTGTAGCGTAGGGATATTCAACCGAACTGAACAGTTCGGTTTTAAGAAAACAAAAACGATAATCAAATGGGTGGAATTTGGTTCGATTCGGTTTTGTACATTTCAGTTTTTGGTTTGCTTCGGTTCTGTTTGTTATGAACCGAATTTTATGAAATTCTCACATTTTAGACCGTTTTGACTTATTATTTGACTTACCAGTATTCAGTTGAATTTTCTTTGAACCGATTTTCATGAAATTCTCACATTTTGGACCGATTTTGACTTATTTTCGTTGGCTCAATACTTTAAACTCCATTAATAAGGATCAATGACTTAAAATGAGCTATGTGTCCAAACCGACTTTTTTCAATTCAGATCGGTTTTTATTCTATAAATCGAAACCAATGGAGTTTCGATTTAGTTCGATTTTGAACCAATTTGGTTCTTTTAGGTTCGATTATTTTCGGGCACTTCATGGTGATTTAGTTCAGTTTGATCGATTCGGTTATTTTTGGGTACTCCTAAACATATTATTAGATGACATGAATTCGTTACTTTTGACTCACCAAACGATTCAAGAAACAAAAGGATCTCACCACATAGATACGTTGACAGCGAGCCTCTCTCCGCGGAAGGAAAGATCAAAACGGTGTCGTTTCCATTCTTGTGATAGCCCATCAACCCCGAAATGTTCTTGTGGTTCATAATCGAAGCCGCTCTCTGCTCTGCCCCAAGAACGTCACTAGAATCGTCCGTGAACATTTTCACCAGAACAAGCGACCTCTCGTCGCGATCCTCCAGAAACCCGTTGAAAACTGAGCACTTCTTGTCCCTGCTAGTGAAAATCCGTGACCCGAACCGCCTCGTGATCCTCAAGATTGCCTCCCAGCTCAGCTGCAACGGTAACTCCAGCCCGAAAGTGTCCGTTTTCGGGCAGTTTTCAAATTCTGCGCTCTTGCTTGGCTCGCAAGTCTCGTCCTTTTCGAATTTTCGGGCGTTTTTTTCAGGGGGATTTGGAGAGGGAGGTTCGGAGAATGTTAGGGAGTGATTGTTGCAGTCGTAGAACTGATCGTCCGATGAGATTCTTGGAGATTTCGGGCTTTCTTGTTCTTCGATGAGGACCGAGTCTTCGGGCTCTTCTTGGTCAACGTTTTGGAGGGAGCTGTTGTCGACCGTTGGATCTTTGTCGTCTTGATCGCTCACTAGAGAGACGTTGCAGCTTGTTCCGTTGATTCGGAAACTCAGGTCTCTTGTAAAGCAACTGCAAAACAAAAACGACATCAATAATTTGATAAATTGGTGTTCTAAATAACAAGTGATTAAGTGGCAGTCAGGAGGAGATCGTCTTTTGAGGACTAATTACAAGTTAATCATAATATAAATCGAATTAATGGAACAATTCACAAATTTTTATAACTCTAAAAAACAATGTCATATGATAATAAAAATGTCTAGTCCCCTTAAAATTAAATTAATAAGCAGAGACTATTTTTTCCTGGGCAATGATAATTTAGGAAGAAATCATAAAATAGCAAATCTAACTAGACTCGATCGGGCAGATGAAAAAAAATTGAATTTCACGCATTTTCCTAAGTAGATGACTCGATGAGACTCGAATCAGATTTATCAAAATATCAAATAAGACACGAGATATACCAAAGTAAAATCCACGTATATATACTTACCAATAAATGGATTGTTAACATGTGTGAATGTGAAATAAAAATTAGTATTTTGTAAAGTTGTTATTAATTTAGAAAAACTCAAAATTATTGGTGGATAACTTAAAATAATGTATCATGATTCATGACATAGTTAGTTTGATCCTTAAATTCTAAATTAGCTGTCTCCATTGGTTCTTCCATTTTTTTAAGGTTTATTAACATTACAATGTAATCTATTTTTGTTCTTAAGCCTAATGTTCTGTTTTACGATAAAAACAGACCTATCCATTACAATCCATGTAGCATTCGCCTTATTCGCCTCCTCCACTATTATATCCTTTGGCCTGTAACCAGCTGCAATCTTCACCTCAAAAATAACCTATCACAAGACAAAAGCTCCAAAAAAAAATCAGATTTAAGAACAATATTAAAGTAAAACAAAATTATAATAATATAATAAATCACAAGTCCCGACAATATAGATGATAGAAAAAGATAATTACAAAAATAAAGCGCTTTCACACTTTTATGAGAAGGTGATGTACTTTATTCAGTGTTCTAAAATTTCTCAACTTGTTCGATTACTCTCCGATTGATCCTCAACTAATTATTTGTTAATTCTCGATTAATCATTAAATCTAATTTATTTTTTGATTAATTCCCGACAAATCTTTAACTAGTACGTGAAGGCCTCTACACCCGCCTAGTGTTTTTTAAACATTAATTTCATCATATATATTTTTGTAAAATACTTGTATTTTTTTTATTAAAAAAATGCTACTAAAATTAAAATTTTAAAAGTAAATTATTTAAGATATTTTACTAAACAAATTATTAATAATTTTAACTAAAAAACTAAACTAGAAAACTAAGTTTATTTTAAAAAATCTTAATTTCGTATGTATTTAAGTAACTTTTGATGAAAAAAATACACATACTATACACTGCAACAAAAAAAGATTGAAAACATATTTTTAACAATAGCCCATTCTAACAAAAGTGTTATATTATGGAACATTTTTTACAATTATCTTTAAATAAATCAGATTTAATAATTAATCAAAAATTAATGGAGAACTGGTCTCTTTTTTTTTCCTATTATTATCCTAAAACATGAAATGATTACTTACTCCTTTAGCTTTGCAACTCTCATAAAAAGGCTTAAAAATCTGCCTATAAACAAATCGTCTCGAGCTGATCTCGCGGTGGAGGTAGCTGAAATAAGGGTCCTCATCGTCAACGCTCAAGTACCGAACCTCGTCGTCCTCGTCCACACAGCAAGGCCGTGCACCGCACCGCTGAGGATCATGATCCGCCTCGATCCGACGGAGGAGATTGAGTACGAGGATCTCGTCCCGCGGACCAATCACGTCACGCACAGCCCTCCTGAGTGGGCCCAGCCCAGCCTCCGGATCATCCGAGACCTTGATTCCCTCCAGCACGACGATCACGCGCCTCCTCTCGATTCCCATATCTCTCCTCTTCTTGTTCATCATTGTTATGAACATAATTTGTGAGTTTTGGGTTTTGGGTTTTGGGTTTTTTGAGGTTATTGAAGATGGAAATGGGAGTCTTATGATGTTTGGTTGGGTTCTTGTTGGTGTCGTAGTGAACAAGGTTTGGGCGTGGGAGTAATCGAAGGCTTGTCGCCGCGTCGCAGAGGCATTTCCTGCATAGTGGGTGTCAGAAACTATGGTTTTTTGGTTTTCTTGGAGCGTTATTAGCTTTCTGTGTTCTCAAATTTTGTGTGTTTTATGTTTATCGAGAAACAAGGGTCTTAGAGTTTACATAAGCGACAAAACATTTTAAGATATTTCATTTTAAAGTGGTTTAATTTCACTTTATCGTGATTCTGTTGGGATTAGTCAGTATGGTGGGAAATATCTGGTCTGAGGATTCGGGTGTAAAGAAGATTCTGACTCACGATATTTGACGTTCGGATTTTGATGATTTAGTCGGGGTCTAATTTGTAAGGGGGTTCATTTTGCACCGAGAACCGGGACGAACTATAAAATCGAGAATCATGGTAATGATTCAATTTTGCGTTTCAAATATGATTCATATAAGTTAAATCGACGGTTAATCGAAAACAACTGAACATAAATGGTCTATAAGTATAAATTATAACTTTTGATTCTGCATATATGATAACTATAGTCTATAACATACCATCCTGTAGAAATTTGAATCTTTTTTATTTCGTGATGCTCAATTCACCCAAACCCGACAATTAGAGATCAAAGTAAATAAGTTGCATAATTTAGTCCGAAAAATAAGGACCAGATTCCTAATTTAGCCCATAGATTGGTCCCAATATGAAAATCCTCACATTAAAGGCTTTACTATATTTTGATTCTGCTGGGGTTATTCAGTACATGGTCTAGGGACGAAACATCTGGTTAGACTAACTCATAGTGTCTATGCGGTTGTGTTAATTTTGTACTTCCTTTCCTTACTCTTTCTTTAGTAATAAAATTTCCCTCTGTTGCTAATACAAAAGGAAGAAAAAGAATTCCTCTGTAATAAGAATTCATTTAATAACATGGACAGATTTTTTAACTTTGATTATCAAGTTTCTTGTCAAACAATGCTTCACAATATGCATAGCCACTAGCAATATGCTATCAAACTTGTGATTATGACGTATAGAATACATAGCCACTAGCAATACTGCTATTAAAATTCTGATTATAAATTATAGGGACAAGCTTGGGAACAACATGAACCATTATAATACAAATCTCCAATTTTTCATTTAGCTCCAACCAATCAATAAGATAAAATACCATATTTAACTCTGAAGCCATGAATGATGAATCCTTAAAGACCTTATAAACAACCTTAAAGCCATATTCATATGCTCTAGCCCAAATTTAAAACATAATAGTTACCCACAAGCAAGTGTCTGGAGCAAAATATAAACTAAATTCTTCTCCGTCATCTTGAACCTCTCAATTTGTTTCTTTTCTTTTTTCCAAAATAACTTCTCAATACCTGATAAAAATTGGGCCAAGTGGTAAAAAACTCACTTTATAAAGTTTGTTCTTGCTTCTCGATCTTCACCCCTCCATCTTTACCTGAACTTCTGCAAATAGTTATTTTTGTTACCAATCACGCCACTCTATCTCCATTTTCGACCTCATCAGTCTCGGAAATCTATCAATGGCAGCTCCAATCATCATCCTTGGTCACAGAATTGGTGGCTTTGATACCACTATAACCTACACAACAATATAATTCAAAAAACAACCCAGTTTTTTATCAGCATAAACTGAAACTCAATTAAATTTAAACGACAGTTACAATCTCTTTAAGAGAGAACAGAGAAGATACCCAACAATATAATACGGTGGCACTAAACAATACATAAAAATTCACTACCCTAAAACACAAATAACAAGCTATTATAAATAGGTCCAACTTAATCGCCAATTAATTATAAGCTTCTGGGAGCTAAGATAAAAATATATATTTCCACGAAAGAATACGAGACTACTATATTCGGTGATCACTAAGACCAAAGTTCAAGTGTTTGCCTAATTAGTTCTATATTGTTGTCCGTATGAAAACCAATCATTATGTGTTCAATCACCACGCGACGAATGTATGTCTCTAATCACTTATGTAGGTGATATAGTCCTTACATGAAGGATCAATAGAGAATCTATAGGTTAAAAGAACATATATATTATATCTACTAATTAACCTTGTTACATATATATCTTATTCAAGGTTTCAACGCGGATTTAGTGAAAGGCATCTATCAATTGGTTACTAGAGCGAACAGAATTATTTGTGACGTCTTCATTATAATAAAGTGACAATAACTTTTTTTGAAGTGCTTATCATTTTGTGAAACAACAAACTAGAGTCTAGACGCAATATGTAATGTTGCTTGATCGTTACATATTAATTCATCGGAATAAACTTCACAAACCTAAGTTCTAATGGCACAAATGGCCTCAGAAAACAAAAACATGTGCAGAAGTAATAACAATACATTAAGGTTATGAATCTACGATGGTACATCAAAATGGTATTAGTCAGAAAACAAATACAATCTTAAAGTGCAATAATAAAGTTGCTCTCATTTTGCTGTTTGTGGGTTTGGCAAATATAGAAGAGTAGGTAAAATAATAAGATAATCTATTGCATAGCATTGAAACAAGTTGTGTTGAGCCCTTCAATATTGAAATACAATTTTACCATTTTGCTGAGAAAGTTTGATGTCATAGAAATACTTGAGTTTAATTTGAGAATTTTATGAATTCAATAAAAACACACAACGCATTAAGTTTAAGTACTCGAAGATATATTATGCAAATCCAATCAAAATTAGTTAAATATAGGAAACGGCATATACTCGACGATATACTACAAACTAAAAAGGATGGCATTTCAACTTTTGCCTATGAACTCTCATTTTATATCAAAAGAGGAAAACTGAAATGAAAACTGGTTTTAAGGAACTTTTTACTGAGACTGATATGCTCACAATAGAAGTCGAGTCAATGAAGTAAAACTGAAGCAACACTAAAAACAGACTTGAAACGAGGAATAACACTGACCTCATAGACTTACATTAATTGCAAGCTGCTCTGGGTAATTGATCTCATGATTTTACCGTAATTGCTTCGAGCTCCCTCAGCAACTCAACAGCAGCAGTATAGAATCCCGTTTTAGAAAACAGATTGATAAATGCATTACAAGTGATAGTGTCAGGTCTGCAACCAGCCTCTCTCATCTTCGTTACCATCTCAACGGCAGCAGTAATGTTCGTTGTTTTACAAAGCTCATTGATCACAATATTATAAGTAACAACATTGGGCTTGGGACTTTCTCCCTCTTGCCTCTCCGTCGTCAACTCAAGAGCATCATTAATTTTTCAAGTGACAACATCGGGCTTGAAACTTTCCTCTTTCATTTCTCTCATTAACTCAAGAGCAGCATTAATTTTTCCAGCTTTGCAAAGCCCATCAACCAAGGCATTATACATAACAACATCAGGCTCGACTCTTTCTCCTTTCATCTCTCATCAAGTCAAGAGCATCATCAATTTTTCCAGAATTGCTAAGCCCTTCAATCAGAGTACTGTAAGTAACAACATCGGGCTTGGCACTTTTTCCCTCTTGCATCTCCCTCATAAACTCAAGAGCATCATTAATTTTTCCAGCTTTGCAGTACCCATCAATCAAGGCATTATAAGTAGCAACATTGTCATTAGGCACGGCTCTTCTTCCTTTCATCTCCCTCATCAACTCAATAGCAACACAAGCTTTATTAGTTCTGCAAAGTCCAGCAATCAATGTATTATACATAATAACATTAGGCTTGACACCTTCTCCCTCTAGCATCTCTCTCATCAACTCAAGAGCATCATTAACTTCTCCGGCTTTGCACTCGAGAGGGATGAAGTGTCAAGCCTGATGTTGTTACTTATCAGTAACTTTTCCAGCTTACAGGTAACAACATCAGGCTTGACACTTCGGCCCTCTTGAGCAGCGCCTATTTTATTAGCTTTGCGAAACCCACCGATCAATGTAGCATGAGTAACAACACTGGGATTGCAAGTTTCTCCCCCTTGCATTTCCCTCGTCAACTCAAGAGCAGAGCATTAATTTTTGTTCCTGTTTTTGCAAAACCCATCAATCAAGGTATTATAAATTCATAAGTAACAACATCAGGCTCCACCTTTTCTCATTCTTTCATCTCCCTCAGCAACTCAAGAGCAGCTTTAGTGTTACCCAGCTTGCAATAGCAATAACAAATACACTGATTTCAAAACCACCCATCTCTTTATATAAAGATATAACTGTGGATTATTGTTTTTTCTGGCAATTAAACTCAGTATCTTAAATTCTTTAATCGTAGTCTCTGACGAAATAAACCTATAGCATCCCCAACACTCATGTCCTTATAATTCAATTGCTTTCTTTTACCTCTGTCTTTTTATTTACGATTCGATTGATTTCTTCTACCCATAGCCATACTCATAGTTACACAGCAATTTGAGATCGAGATCGAAATCGAAACCTCATTGTTCTTGAGGAAACAACATTTGGGGAAAAATTGGCGAAAACGAAAGGTGCAATAACAGAAATAGAAGGATTAGGAGAAGGAAGTGACCTTGAGCCAGAGCACGATCTCGGGACCTCCATTATCGTCTTCTCCACATCTTCGCTCTCAATGTCGCTTCTGGTTTGATTCTGGGTTAAGTGCTATTGGATCCGAATTAAGATAAGATATTTCCTAACGACGTCGTTTCAGTAACCTCTTCGGTTCCTTTCCTTGCAGGGCTGTCTATTTTTTAACAAAAAAAACTATAGCCAAACCGGAAATCAGACCGAACCAAATTTGAAAAATCGAAAACCATGAATAATTATTTGGTTAAGATTTACTTTTTTTGGTAAACCCATAAAACTTGATCGAATCGGTTTAAAATAAAAGTTCACCAACTGTCTAGTCGATTCAAAACGACCCTTTAATTACATCTGAATTCTGTTATGGTTATAAGAAAATACAAAATCAAGATTATTGGTTCGAATCGAATCGAACCAAGACCGTTCGGTCCAATTAATCGGACCACAGACAGTCCTACTTATAGCTTCTACCATTACAAAGGGAAACGTAAGCTAACAGTATTCTGTTAAGTCACGTTGGTGTCGTTTGTTCGACTATCACAAAATTGACACTTGAGTAAGTACTCATCTATTTAACTACTTGAGTATAGTAAAATTTTGTAACCATCTCTGCTTAGTGGCCTAGTGGTCCACAAGCTTGTTCCTGACTTTTAGCCAGAATTCGATTAAAATTAGAACTTAACATATATTGATTCGGTTTTAATTTGTAAAAATTGAATCAACTAAAAATCATCTTTATTTGGCCCAACGAAAAATAAGTTAAACATTTAGTCGAAACAGACAAAAAAGCAGAAAATGCACAAGAAAGGGTTAAAATGGTTGCTCAAATGGGTCGATGAGATTCATAATTTGTGTTTAGAATATGATTCATGTTTTGAGGCAGTGTGTTTTGAGGGTTTGGATTGTAAAGTCAAATCTGTCTATAAAAATAGGAGCCAATTCTTTGAGTCTTCTAGGCTCTAGCCAATTCGATTTCAAGTTTCTTCGTTATATTGGTGACATGCATATACAAGCACATGGTCGTTGCTAAGATTAATCGCTCGAATGGGCATGAACCGAAAGAGATCGATGAAATGTAATGAGGAAACCGTACAACATTTTATTAACAATAATCGGGTAACAAGTACACATAATTCTAATTGTCGAGCCATCATCTACGTAGTCTTCGTGACCTTCCATATTGGTATCTTCTGAACAACTCGTGTCATCAACTTGGAGAGTTGCAGGTTGAATCGAGGGAACAAATCGAGGTAAATCCCCAAAATTGATAGTTATTTCTCTGGGCCTGAAAGTCTCAAGTGTATCTATATTTGGTTCTTGGTAAGGTTCACTGACTTCGTATGCCGGCGAATTATCAAGAGTATGAGCCAGCGTACTTGATTTGCAAGAACCCCTTTCGGGCATGAAGTTCACAACTTTCCACCCACAACCCATTCTTGGGTCGTCGACGTAGAATACCTGCTTTGCCTTTATTACGAGACAAAAAAGATTTTCCTTGTCACAATCAGTTGTGGTGTCAATCGACGTCAATCCACGATCCTTCTTCAACTTTCGTTCGTCGTACCACCTACACTTGAATATAACAACTGACATACCATGGTCGTATGCGAGTACACAAATGTTGAGTAGAACACCGAAATATTTTGTATTGTTTGCTTCTATCATGACGCATGAATTCTAATTCTTTATTTTTTCGTCGACTCATACACACACGAACTTCACGCCATTCACAATACATTCGGAATAAATCGTTGAAGATCGAGGCATGCGAGATAGCAATACAAATTCGCGCTGGTAACCAGGAAGTTTCATCTGCACACACAATAACGAGTGAGGACCACATTCTAATTAACGGTCAATTAATTCACAAATGAATTTAAAACTTACACATCTCTTAAAGTTGTAATTGAAGGACATCACCCGATCTTGATTTGTTCCATTTGGCCTATGTTGTTGAAACTCTCGCAAATGAGATTTTACCCATGGGTCAAGTTCTACGCAATTATCAATGATTGTCCAGTGAGCACAAAACATCTCAGATGGCGTCAATTGAGCGGCGTCCTGCACCACACTCCTAACTTCAATAGCCTTTGAAATAGCTAATAACTTATAATCTCTTGTTGGATTGGATGTCCCTTTGGTGGATGAAGTAGTGCGATTAAGGTACATACGAGTAAACGTAACTGATTCGTGCATCAAATATTATTGCGCTATGCACCCTTCTGGACACTGCATGTTGCGTATGCTTCTCTTATACTCGCCTAACTGCCTGCAAAGTATACAAATGCAATAAGCTTAAGTTTTCATGCATGATTAATATAAAATCATTGAATGAATGTTCGCTTACCGTTTAATGGGAAACATCCACGTGAAATGAACCGGGCCAGTGCGCAACACTTGATCAAGAATATGCAAGCATAGGTGGACCATGATTGTAAAGAACGAGGGAGGGAAAATAGATTCCAACTTACACTGAAGCAAAACTATGTCTTTTTTCATCTTTTTAAGGTCGGATTTCTTTAACTCTCTCACGCACAACATCTAAAAGAAACTCCCAAGCTCAACTAATGCGTCGGCCACTGGTTTGGTGACGAACTTTCGAATCACAATCGGAAATATGCGTTGAATCAACACATGACAGTCGTGATTTCTTAGATCGTTAAACATAATATTATCCCCCTTCAACTTATTTTGTAGACTTTCCGCATGTCCACTTGGGTACCGGACACTTGTGATATGGTTATGTACTTCCTCACGATCGCTAGGTTTTACAACATAATCTGCTTGAGGGAGAAACCATTTTCCATCACGATCATGTTTAAGCCATAACTCTGGTCGCACGTTCTGATCCTGAAGAATTAACCGGCCAATCTCGTCATCCTTAGTCTTCCCTGCAACCCCCCAAAACAGTGCCAATGACGTTGTCGCACACATTCTTCTCTATATGCATCACATCAAGCGCATGCCGGACGTGATGAGTCGTTCAATATTCCAACTCCCAGAATATGCTTCTATGCGTCCAACAAAATGAATGGTCAGCCCTGTGTTTCAACTTCGGATGTAGACTGAGATACGGGTAATCATATTCCTCTATCGCGCCAAGGACTTGACTACCAGAAAGAATCGGGGCAGAGGTCTTTTATCTTCGGTTCCATTAAGCACTTGTGACATGCGACGCAATTCATGATTTATGACCAAGTACCTGCGTGCACCCTGGTAAGTCGTTCTCCCACGACTGTGAGTGGCGTCAATGGAGTCCGTGCAGATAGGACATGCCTTATACCTTTTTGTGTGAATGCCTCCCAACAATCCCAGTCTTGGATAGTCACTGATAGTCCACATCACAGCAGCGCGCATCAGGAAAGTTTCATTCTTAAACTCATCCCATGTCACAACTCCATCATGCCATAAATGTTTCAGCTCATCGATTAATGGGTGCATAAAACTATTCAAACATTTACTAGGCGACTTTGGACCAGATATTAACATCGTTAGCATGTTGTATTCCTTCCTCATGACCATCAACGGAGGGAAATTGAGTGGTACAACGAAAACATGCCAAAGACTGTAAGGTGGCACATTCGCTCCAAATGGACAGAACCCGTCGGTGGCAACAGCAAGGCGCACGTTTCGTATTTCACTTGAGAACTCCGGGTAAGTTGTGTCAAACACAATCCAGTCTTCGCCGTCTGATGGATGTGCTAATGTATCATCGTCCTTCCTCTCTCGCTCTCCGTACCATCGCATCCACTCAGCTGTCTCTGGTGCCATAAATAACCGCTTCAGACGGTCTGTCACTGAGAAGTACCACAATGTCTTCCTTGTCACTTGCGAACTTCCAACATTTTCATACCGACTCTCTCCACATACATGACAAACTTCGTCTTTCGAGTATTCTCCATAGTACAATGTGCAACCATAGTAACATGCATCGTATTCCACACATGGCATTTCAATTGCCTTCAATTTTTGCCTTGCTTCTGCGTAACTCGACACGTAAGCATTAGGTTGCGGTAATGTGCTAGAAATCTCTGCAGCCACGTCGTCAAATGTCGTGTTTGTCATCCCCGTCTTTTGCTTGATGGATAAAATCCTTAACATTGTCGCCAACGTCGTGTCCGCGCTGTTTTCGTACAGCGGGGTCTGGAGCTCCATCACCAACTGCTTGAATTCCGTCATAGTTTCTCTAGAACTGGCCTCTTCGTCGGACATCTTGGGGTGGATCTACTGCTTCTACGGCCTGTTGGACAGGATCGACATTTGAATTGGGAGGCGGAAAATGCTGGGCACTCCTATCTCTATTGCTACTACTCTCCCCGACTTCTCTAACTTCGCCATGTTCTGTCCACACCGTATACGTACTCAGAAACCCTTTCTTCACTAAGTGAGTTCAAATGGTCTTCATTGGATAGACTCGAATATTACAACATCTTTCACATGGACACTTGAATCTGTCTGGACCATATTGTCGACCATTTTTCCTCACAAATTTCATGAATTGTACCAACCCCTCTATGAACGTAACTAACGGTCTCTCCGCCCTCATCCATGATCGATCCATTTCTTAATTATATCTACAATAGTGACAGAATAAAATTATTATAAATATTAACAGGTTGTTCAGATTATATGTACTACTATATGATATGAAACACAAACGAATATTAATTGCCACTAACGCGAAAAAATAATCGGAAAACACGACATACCTTTGTAATAGAAAAACACAGTACAGTTTTTTGTTCGACAGTAAAATATACTTTGTTCCACACTCACACAATATGCTCACAAAAATTTCTCCAGCGACAAAATCTCTCTCTAACTCTCCCACAATATTTTTCACCAAAATTTCTACTACAAAACACTCAAAATCCATTCAAATTGGGTGCATTACCATAAGTCCCAAACGGTCATATTATTAAAACAGTTTGATTTTCGAACGTTGTGTGCAAGAACAATAACTTTTATGGTAGCGCACATGTGGGTACAATTAAAATTTTTCATTGCAAACCCATTTTATGAACCGAACTGATAGAGTTTGGTTCGCTTCAGTTTTTAACTGAATCAATTCGGTTCTGTTCGATTATTTTTCAATTCGGGTCGGTTTGGTTCGGTTATCTTTTGTACATCCCTAATTCTTAGGTTTTAGTAGAAACTTATTTGGACTACATGCTGCAACATTTACTGATTGATTCTTAATTCCTTACAACTATTATATATTCAGCTTCAGCCAAACTAGAACAGTTTCACTTGATAAACCTTAAACCACTATCCACTAAATCAACTATTTTTCCTTCTGTTTTTTAGTTCCTAAGAAAGGCAGGAAAAGAAAATGAAAACTTTATTGATTTTATTGTCTCTCTTTTCTATAAATTTGTCTGAAATGCTTCACAAATATGCAGTATCTGGAGATTTGGTTTGCCAATCCTAACATTTTGGTGAGTAATTTTATCCTAAATTAGTAAAAGAGCATGAAAATGTTAATTCTAGGAGATTACTTTTTCAGTTCTTGGTGATTTCTTTTTTAGCTATTCAAAACTTATATTCTAATCAGGAACTGGTAATAGTATTTCAGACATAAACATTATGATGCAGTAGGGGAATGTTGAAGAACATGTGGGATTAACCTTAATCTTAAACTAGTGAAAACAGAGATAATGAAACTAATTGCAAATAATATAATATTTATACAGAACATACAAGTTTATAATATCCAAAAAGAACATGTGGGAGTAACCTTAATCTTAAATTAGTGAAAACATACATAATGAAACAAATTGCAAAGAATATAATATTTATACAGAACATACAGTTCATAATATCCAAAAAGAACATGTGAGAGTAACCTTAATCTTAAATTAGTAAAAACATACATAATGAAAAAAATTGCAAAGAATATAATATTTATACAGAAAACACAGTTTATAATATCCAAAAAGAACATGTGGGAGTAACCTTAATCTTAAACTAGTAAAAACATAAATAATAAAACACATAGCAACAAATATAATATTTATACATAACATACCTTTTATAATCGTCAAAAGGGTGGATCGCACGGTGGTTCGATTTCTTCGTCCGATCCCTAACTAATATTTTTTTCTCTCACTTTTTGATCACTCCAGATTGATTCACACAAATTTCTCTAAAAAAAATTAGAACAACAACAACAAGTTTGAGGAAGAATTTATAGCAGTAAAATTCTGTGTTAAGGCAGCGTACACTGACAATGTGGGCTGCTCTTACCCAACGGCTATATTTCTCCCAACGGACAAAATTATGACCGTTATGTGAATTAAAAATTCAAATTTCCGGCAAAACTATTAACAGCAGCGAACCCAATTTGTACGCTGCCCTAAAAATGTTAACAGCTGCGTACACAACAAGTTATGTGCGCTGCTATAAACATTTCAATGGCAGCGCCAAATTCAGACAAAAGCTGCTCAGACAGAGTCAGACCCATCTTTTTGACTTCACCACCCAACAAAATGTGGATATAACAAGTTACACGCAACGGTCAAATTCTAGGTGGGTACCACCAACGGTCAAGAATAGTAAAATATTAAATTACAGCACTGACAAAAAAACAAACATACGAAACTCGGTGCTTAATATTTAAAATTTTATTTTTGATAAAATTCGTACTTTTAATTCATATTTGTTATAGCAATTAAATATATGTTTAACACTTTGATTAACGCAATAATACTTTGATTAAGTAAAATAAGTACGACATTAACATAAATAACTAACGCCGTTACTGGCACAACATTACAGAAATGACCAATGTGCTTCAGAGAGATTGGGGCTCGAGACACACCTATTCTCTCAGTGCACTTCCAGAGACATAATATTACTCTAAATTAAAATTAAAATTAAAAATTAAAAACGAAAAACTTGGGTTGTGTTCCGGTGCGGTGAGGTCCACTAGAGCTGGCCGAAAGAGTGCGCGAGATAAGCCAGAGACCCGACCAGCGGCGCGTTGATGTAAGTGGCCGGCTCGGACTGCTCGTAATCGGACCGTTGATCCGGGAACTTGTCGTGCTGGTCGGGCCCACCCACCACGGCGCCCACGTGTACGTTCGGATTCGGCGATTGCGAGGCCATCACACCGTACCCGGCCTTGCACTGGATCTTACCCGGGTGGGACGCGATGGACGGCAGGGATGAGCCCCTGTGGTGGATCCTCAGGGGGTACCGTGCGCCGTACCCCACCATAAACGACATCCTCATCGGGTTGTCCCCGAGCAGGTAATCGACCTGCCTCTGCGCGATCGCCCGGAGCCGCCGCGGCGACACGGCGCCGCCGCCGCAGTGGACCGCCGTGCGGGCGGTGGTTAGATACTTGGCGTAGGCGAGGAGCATGAACGACGTGGAGGTCGCGTATTGGCTGTTGCTGTCGTTCATTTTAAAAAGCAACCCACCTGTCATTTTAGCAAAATCAGTAAAAGTGACCGTTGGGGAGTTTAAAATTTTCAAATTTTGGGTTTCGGTGGGACCTGGGGTGTAACGGGCGGAGGAGAAGGGGGCCCCAGGAATGAGGGAGCAGACGAAATTGTCGGCGTGGCCTTTGTAGTCGTGGAGGGATTGGACCTTCTGGACCAGAAAAGCCTGAAATTGAAATTTTGATTTTTTTACAGAGGAATTGAATTGAAGTCAGTGTCTTTTTTTGTTTGATTGAGAATGTGGAGGATGTGGAGATGGGACCTTGGAGAGGAGTATTCTGGCTCCGACATGCTTGTTGTCCCAGCCGAAGGCGTTGTCGAACTGTGCGGCTCCGAGGATCTGGCCGTTGACTTGGATGTAGTGGAGATAGGTTGGGTTCCTTGTGGCCTTGTGTAGCCAAGCAGCTCCCCACAAAAGCTCATCCTTTTTTCATCAAAAATCAAACAAACAAAAACACTTATGTTAATTTCACATCATGAGGAAAGACAGAAACCCCCAAACCCGACCAGAAATTTGATCTTGACCCAACATAATAGGGGACGTGATCACTGAATCAGCCCACTTGCCATCAGGACTACCCCAAATTTGACAGGACCCAGAATCCCGCGTTCTAGGTATGGCAACGGGCGAGTTCAGGTAGATTTAGTGATCGTGACTTTTATCTCGTTGGATCGGGTGAGTTCAGGTAGATTTAGTGATTAGGGCTTTATCTCATCGGCTTGGGGATATCTAAGTCCACAATGCTCGGGTTAATTTTTCACCCCTACAAAAGGCCAACGGGAAAGGTTCGGGGCAGGCATTGTGATCTCCATCAGGAACTCAAATCGGGATATTGGGTTCCCGTCACTTTCGGGTTATTTTTAGCAACGGGACGGGTTTGGTGCTGAATAATGATCTCCATCCCCTAATCCGCCTGATTTAAGAATTTTTACCATTTTTAATATGATCACTAAATCTGTCTCGAACCCGTCCCTCGTAAGAACGAGAAAGTGTTATTACCTGATAACCAGAAAAATCACAGTAGAAAGGGCACACAATCTTCTTCAACCCATTACTGTAAGGCCCTCTGTACTTGTCAGCAAACCCAAACACCTAACACACACACATACAAAAAAACCAAAGACCTCAGAAATATTGACCCAAATCTGCTCACAGTACCAAACCAAGTAAAAAATACCCATAAATTCAAAAATACCGAAATTGCCCGCCGGGCGAGAAGCTTGGAGTAAGTCGGGTCGCATCTCCTGAACACCAGAGACGCCGCCGCGAGCGCCGCGGCGGTCTCCGCCGCCACCTCCGTCCCGGGAGTGTTCTTATCAATTTTGTACACGCTCCTCGGCGTGTCCATATCCTCCGGCCTCTCCCAACACGCATGGTCCTTATTCGCATCACCCACCTTAACCAAACCAAAAAAAAAAACGGAAACAAATGTCACAACCTCGTACTCCCCGAAAAAAACATAAAAGACGGCGTCGATTCTCGATTCTCGCCTGAACGTAGATGACTCCGGGATGGGCCGTGGCCTTGAGGAGGTAGTCCGTGGCCCACCGAATCGCGTCGCGCGCGTGGCCCAACTCGCCCTTCATCAGACCGCCGAACTCGATGACGCTCCACGACAGCATCGTCGTCGTGAAGGCCATCGGGAACCCGAACTTCACGTTGTCTCCGGCGTCGTAGTAGCCTCCGACCAGATCGACCTGCATTTCAAATTTCCGACAAGAACCCACCTCAGAGCTCAAAAAAGGGTGCCCGAAAAAACAGAGCTTTTCGAAAAATAAATTATAATTACGTGGGCGGCGCCGCCGTCGGAGAGGCCGGAGTTCCGCCGCCACGTCACCCTCTGGTTCGCCGGGAGCCTGCCGGAGCGCTGGCCCTCGAAGAAGAGGATCGATTTGGTCAATGCATCGCGGTAGTTGTGGCTGGTGACGCGGCGGTGGGGATGGCGGGAAGCGGCGGAGAGGGGCGGAGACGTGGCGGCGAGGAGGAGGAGGAGGAGGAGAGCGAGAAGTGTGGAGGAGGGTAAGGCCATGATTGGGTTTGGGAGGAGAGATCTGTGAGGAACAGAGGAGGTTGGAGAGAGTGTATTTATAAAAGCAAAAGGCTGAATCAGTAGTGTTCTGTTTTGGTGCTTGCTTTTGTTACTTACTGTACCAATGCTAATTATTAACTCCACAGTCCACACTGTTCAATAATTTTTTTAGTTTATTAGTTGTATGGAAAATGACACTTTCGTGCACCTAAATATATATTTTTGACACTTTCATACCTTATTTTTTCTTTTTCTTTTTTTCAGTACTCTAAATTTCATTTTGGGACAATAATTTCAAAATACCCAAAATACCTCTGAATTGAACCAAAATTAAATATGATCTAATGGAGAGAACCGCCCAAGTTT
>JAYMTP010002317.1:0-20203 GCA_036897365.1 Geranium brycei
TTTCTGTCTTCTTTTGTCTATTTTTCTTACTCTCCTGCTCACTTTGTTAATATATGGTTTTGCTTATCAAAAAAATTTAGTTGTCTTGCTATTTTTTCTTTTCTTATATTCATAGCATTGTGAAACCCTTGCCATATGTTGCATTGCGTTATGGTAAATAAGAGGGAAAATTGCAAAAACCCTCCCTAGAATTGTTTTTTTTTTTGCACACTCTCCCTTCAATGTATTTTTGCAAAAGCTCTCCCTCACTCATATTCGAATTTGCACCGTCTGTGCAAATCCGTAAAAATTAACGAAAGTTTCACTTAAGTGTTTGACGTTTGAGTTAGCACGTTTATGGGTGGACATGGGTTTAGAACTGGACTGAACCGGTCAAGAATTGGACCGGACCAGACTATCCGAGTCTCCATTTTAAGAACCATAACCGGAACCATTACCTGCGGTTCCCGGTTCTCCAGTCCCGATTTCGATTAGGATTCGGTCTCTGGTTTCGTTGCCAAAGTGCCCACCTCTAAGCACGTTCGAGTTAATACTTAAGTGACACTTCCATTAATTTTTACGGATTTGCATAGACAATGCAAAAATAAACATGAGTAAGAGAGAGTTCTTGCAAAAATGAACATGCGTGAAGGAGAGTTATTGCAAAAATATAACGAATGGAGAGTTGCAAAAAAACATAATTATAGGGAGAGTTTTTTCAATTTTCCATAAATAATATATTATGGTCAAACAGCTTGAACATTTGATTAGCTGTTGAAAATATATTTTACCAATTTTTTCTGTGTCGGCCAGCCAATCACAAGGTTACATGTCATTCTTGTTGCCTTTACCTTTCTACTTACATGTCTTCATTTGATGTACATGCTCTGGGAGGTATTCCTGAATATTATAGGTTTCTGTTGTGCCCAATCTAAACATTTCAGTCTTAACTTCTCAAGTCAATAGTCATATATGTAATCCATATCATAGTTGAACTTTTACAGCTCGTTATCAGTTTCTTGTTCTGAATCCCAGCTATGTCAGCAAAACAATTTCTCTTCATTTGGCTAACCTATGCATCTGCTGTTTTCTTCACAGGATCTGATGGTAAGGACCAAGTGCAGTGCCGTCCTTCTTTTTGTGGTGATCACAAAATCACGTACCCATTTCGCTTGAAAGGTGATCCTAATAATTGTGTTGATTATTTGGCTGAATTCTCGTGTGAGCACAACCAGACTATTCTGTATCTGTTCTCTGGGAAATATTATGTCAAAGAGATTAATTTTCCAGAGGGGTGTCCTGAGTTTGTGACAGTCCGGCTTGTGGATCCCGGTCTGCTAAATGAGAGCTGTCCATCCAAACCACTATACTTTTTGGCAAGTGATAATTTTAGCAGTAGTACTAGTGAATATCAGGGTTCGCCTGGCATATTTGAAAGCAAGTATGCAATCTTCCTGGACTGCACGGCGCCTGTAGACTCGCCTGACTATCTGAACACTAGTTGCAAGAACAGCAGTGGATCCTCACAACTGTATTCTTATGTTACAGTAGGAGACGATGTATTGCAGAATCTTCCACCTTCGTGCAGGGTTTCCGTCATAACTCCAATATGGGTGGATATGGCTGGAAACCTTTCTTATCCTTCAATTCATTATCAGCTGCAACGTGGTTTCACGGTCACATGGTCTTTCTACATCCCATGCGAAGGTATTTTACTTTTTCTAGCAGTCATTCTTGTGCATGTTAAAATGACATTTTTATCAGTAGTAAAAGATTTTTAAAAAAAAATTTGAAAATCTTGAAACAAATGAGAGCAAGAGTAGAGGAATAAAAACCCGAAAAACAAACCCAGTTCCCTCAGATCTGTTACCGAAAAAACTAAGAAACCAAATAACGAAAAGAGTCTGGATCACAAGATAGAGGGTTGGAACTCCAATCGACCAGATATTGATGAATTAAGCAGTTATTATTTGTAATGTCTGTGTGTGGCTCGTTGCTTAAGCATGTATAGCGGGACCTTAACAGCCTCAGATCAGATTCCTCGTACCTTTATAGTTTAAAACTTTGATTACACATTTACACCCCATTCATCAGAGGACACTTATTCACTATTTAGAATGACTGCTAGAAAGGTATTTTCCATGTTTCACTTCTGATTTTAATCCAAATGTTTGAATTCCAGTGTTTTGTTATCTGTCAAGTTGTTTGGTTGCTAAAATTTTGTATGTTATTCTCTTTGTTTTAGATTTATACTAACTATTTCTTGTTGATTTTGTATTATTTCAGATGAAGCACTGAAGTTACTTAAGATAGTTGGTAAGAAAACGTACTTGCTCGAGATAACTTAAAAATCTATATGCGTGTGCGATAAAAAATAGTAGGATTTCATTGACCTTTTCTATTGCTCTGGGCGACGTGATTGTTATATTTGCTTACCTTAGGCAGAGCCTCACTCATTGCATGCAAACCCTTGTTATATTTAATCTTACTTCCTGCAATCTTACTTTGGAAGGACATGTAGCCTTTTCTGGATTATGGTCATACGCATCCCGTCATTTTCATGTTCACATTATACACCAAAACCATCGTCATACGCATCCCGTCATTTTCATGTTCACATTATACACCAAAACCATCGAGTACCTTTGGCTTTTCATTTCATCCAATTTTCATTCACATGTATACGCCTTCCTTTTTGTCTTCACGTATATATTGCTGTTCTGTAGAAATAATCCTATTCTGGTGTCTAAAGCTAAACTTAGGCATCAGTTCACCAAGTGGTATTCTGGTGCAAGAGAAGCTTAATATGTCACTGCACTGCATAAAACATTTCACCAAGTGATCCTTTCTATTTGTATAGGGAAGAGTCACACCCAACTAATAACGTTGACCTTTTAGTTCTGGATCCAAACCCGATGCATATGGCCTCTTTTACAATACGACATTCATGAATCGAAACTGGTATAGTGTGTCATTTGCCACCGTTACATCTATCATGTGTACATCAAGCTCTATAAGGCGTTTATGTGGTGAAAAGATAACATTCATGAGTCACATACATATTGTCAATCTCAAGTTTTATTGATGATTGTTGTTGTTCATAATACAATGAGAGCGTCCCTTTATACAGGGAATACACAATACAAATAAGAAAGTATCTACTAATCCAAGTTAGGAAACCCTGAATAGAAAACCTTAGTAACCTTGATTGACACATTTATATTGATTACAAGTTCATTATCAGTCATGTCAAAAGATGACTCTACATTTTCATCACATACATATTTGTATTGATTACAAGTTTATTACCCATCATATCAGAAGATGAATTTACATTTTCATCACATTCACATTTATATTGATTGCAAGTTCATTATCCGTCATACCGGAAGATGAATTTACATTTTCAGTGTCTCACCATCCATTCGTGTTTCACTTGTGAAGGATTTATATTAGCCGGGCGCACGATTCTTGGCTGGTTTCTCTTTCTCTGCTATATCTGCTACATATTTGGTCGCAAAGCCCGGAAAGCAATAGAGAAATCGATACTTTCTCTTACGTGTTACCTGCGCTACAGATTATGGAGACCAGACATGTCAAAGGACGATAGATTTGAGGATTCTATGGTTTACTGGTTCTGCTACTCTTGCTTATGGGTCTCAAACAAGTACAAATCAGCCAAAAAGGTTATGATTCGCTTCTTGTGGTATCTGAACTACAGATTATTGAGGCTGAACCAGCCAAAAGATGAAGCAATCGAAGAGTTCTTGGAAAGCTACAAGTCTCAAATGCCAACAAGGTACTCTTATTCGGATTTGAAAAAGATGACGACGAGATTCAAGGACAAACTGGGACAGGGAGGCTATGGATCGGTCTTTAAAGGTACGCTCCCCGATGGCCATCTCGTTGCTGTGAAGATGCTGAATGCTTCGAAAGGTAAAGGCCAAGACTTTATCAACGAAGTTGCTACAATAGGGAGAATCCATCATGTCAATGTGGTCCATCTGATCGGGTTTTGCTCAGACGGGTCGAAAAGAGCGCTCGTGTACGATTTCATGGAAAACGGGTCTCTGGACAACTACACGTTCGGGAAGAAAGACGGGTTTGTGATATCTTGGGAGAAAATGCACGAGATAGCCGTGGGAGTGGCGCGCGGGATCGAGTATCTACACAGAGGATGTGACCTCCAGATCCTGCATTTCGACATCAAGCCTCACAACATCCTCCTCGATGAGAACCTCGTCCCGAAAATCTCAGATTTCGGGCTCGCCAAGTTCTGTCCGCGGGATCACAACACCGTGAGCCTCACCGCGGCGAGAGGCACGATGGGATACATAGCCCCGGAGCTCTTCTACAAAAACATAGGAGGCGTCTCATATAAAGCCGACGTGTACAGCTTCGGGATGCTGCTGATGGAAATGGCGGGGCGGAGGAGGAACCTGGACGTGAACGTGGCCAACACGAGCCAGCTGTACTATCCGTCGTGGATATACGACCAGCTCGAGAGCGAGCGTGAAGTGGACATCGGGGCTGAGGCGAGCGAGCGCGAAAAGGAAACAGCGAAGAAAATGATCGTCGTGGCTCTGTGGTGCATACAGCTGGCGCCCCGCGAGAGGCCTCCGATGAGCAAAGTCGTGGAGATGCTCGAAGGAGGCGTCGAGCGCCTGGAAATGCCGCCGAAACCCTTCCTTGCTCCGCAAGAAATGCCGGAGGAAGATCTGGTGGTGGAGATGAGTGACTCAGATGAATCTATTCTGCCACTTAATTCCAGAACTGAGGCATCTTCACAGTCGACTTTGTGAAGGCCAGGTAAAATATTTACTGGTTTTATTTTCAGAGAGGTACAATTCTCTAAGTTGGATCTTAATTTTTATAGTTTGGTAACATTGATGGGTGTTAATAGCTAATGAAATTCAAATACATAATTTTCAGTCTCATAAACAAAAACCAAATAAAAAGATTAGCTATAATTGTCTTTTTGGTTGAGTGAGATTGGGAGTTTGTGAGGTCTTTTTTTTCACTGTATTTTATAACTTAATTTTGTAGACAATGGGCCCTTTGGCCAATCTTTCAGTTACGGCAGTCAAAGCGAACCCTTACCGTATGTGCGATTCTTACATAGGAGAAATTTCACATAACCCCTCTTAACTATAGCTGAGTTTTCTTAAGAACTCTTAAGAATCACACGTTTGGTACTATCTTGTTTCATCATAGCGTAGTCGAGCCCAAATCTTGATACAATTTGTCAATCAAAAAAACAAAACTACGACCGAGTTTCACCTAACCCCCATAACTTCAAAATCAACTTATGGAGTCTCTTAAGTTTAAAAAAGTTCAACTCTACAAGTTAACTGAAAAAGGTAAAGTGAAAATTTTTGAAACTTAAGAGACTTCATAAGTTGATTTTGAAGTTAAAGGACTAGGTGAAACTCGGTCATAATTAAGAGGGGTTATATTTAAATATGTGAGAAGAGGAAGACAATAACCATTTTTATTTACATTTTGAGGTTATTTTGGAAGAAACATATAATATATACATTGTTTGAGCGATTTTCCAATCTTGAGTCGCATGGATCATAGAAAATATTTAATGAATTAAACTCGACATGTTTACATGCATCTCCTATGCTACTTTGTGAAGACCAGAAATGAAAATTTGTGACTGGCTTATTGTACATAATCATGATTTAGCTCTCATAAAAGAATATGGTATTCTATTACTTCTCCAAAATCATTATACCAAATTGCACTAATGTCAATAACAATCTTTTAGTGTTGTGTACCAGTCAATCTCTTATAAATAAAAAAAGAATAATCTCTCTAAGTTCCTAAGCATGATTTTCTTCAACAATACATAATGCAGTCAATAGTGGTCAAAGCCGGATTTCGTCTCTTAACTTCCGACCTTGGCAACCTTTCTTTGCTCAATCTGTCCCGTCAACGGACACTGCATCTGTGTCCAACTTATCGGCACCATTGTTGCACCTACCACAGAACCATTGTGTGAGGCAAACAAATGATGAACAAAATATAAGACGTGATGCTATAGGTAGGTGTGCATAAGATCGTTTATAATGTTTCAGAGAAACGATTTTGTTAATGTTTGGAACTCAAACAGAGTAACAGATCAATCAACTGTTTTTATGGGCAAGATCGAATTAAAAGAGATGCTTGTGTAATGATCAAGGTTCTAAAACTCAGCTAAGAGAAAAATAAGGAGTTCTAAGAAGTCGGAAAAACTCATTTTGTATTAAATAAATATTATATATACATATATAATTCACACGAAAGACAAAATAACAATATTTTAGTAATATAAGATACTTTCAAACAACTTAATAATTCAAGACAAACACAAATTATAGAACAGTTTCATAGCATATGCAAAATATAAATAAAATTTAACCAACTATAACCAGTTTGACTGAATTGACCCGGTGAAAACTCGGTAAAACTGAACAGCCGAGAACGAGTTTTAGAACTCAGTCCAAAACCCAGCCAATTCGATTAGAACTCGGGAGTTTTAGAACCCTAGTAGTGATGGGGATTAGGCGACCCAATCAAGCCCCTTCTGTTGCTAAATACTACATATCTAATACAAAGAAAAACTCCAAAACAAAATGTTTCTCCAACAGAAATGACCCTAAGAGTTTATATCAGAAATGCATAGCAACCTTGAAGAGAAAAAGAAACTATAAAATGATATTATGCTCCTAAGTTCTTAATGTGAATAGAATTCCGAAATGCTTGAATAAGCGGAACCAGCGAACATTTGTACCTGCTGTGCTCTCTGCTGCTACAACACCCAGCTCATTCTTTGCAGTTGATAAGTAATACGCCCGTGCATCGCCAAGGGATAGCTTTTCAAGGAAGATACATCGTTCAGGTAATTTATCATAACTTATTAACTCAAAAGGCCAAATCCAACACATCCACCTTTTCATGTAAGAGAACAATACAGAGAACATTTTTGAAGCCATATACTAGAAAAGCTCGGTGAAGATAACAATTGATAATGAGTTTTTTCATAACTTGCCAATTCCTCGTTTACCAGAAAATCGACCATACTGGTTTCGGTTGATGAATAGTTTGGCAGGTAACAAAATCTTCTAATATTGATTTCTGACAATTTTATTTGAATTATATTTTATTTGTTTATTGGAGTTGGAAGTTTTGAGATTCTCTCACACACCATAAAGGCTACACTTAAGGGATAAGAATATGGAAAATGATGTGCTACACTTCCCGAAACTAAATATATAATTTTATGCACACCTTCTTCCTAAGAGACGAAAAGAAAGAACAATATTTAACCTAATAACTATCTACATCAGTTAAATATGATTTTTTGGGACTAGTTAATAAAGCACAAGAAACACGCATATATTACCGATCAACAAAGTATGAAAGTTACCACTACAGCTCTAACAATGTCACCGGGGCGAAAAGATGTGTGCATATCTACTTTGTCAATCTCAGTGACTCTGACATCCTGTTGTCTGTTAATATAGAGGTTTTAAGCATATAAATACATGGAAATAGAGTAAAAATAAATATATATACCAAATAATTTAAATCTTAATATGTATTTTCACATAACTTGAACTGTGACATAGAGTTTTATGCACGAGTTACTAAAAGGTAACATAGAGTTGCAACACTATGTTTTTGTTAATTAACTGGAAAAAGGATCGTCACCTAATCGTGCCAGTAAACTTTTCTCGCACGGACTTGGGACCAACACACATAATGTCAGCTGAAGCCATTCTGGCCATTACTTTTGTAACCTGTTACGACCATGAAAGAAATCTTAGGTTATGGTGTTATCAAAACTATGCCCGGTATGCGTGTGTGCTCAAGTAAGAAGTGTATAGTCATGAAACAAAACGCAAAATAAGTTAGTTTCACAAGTGGCAAATGCATTTCAGAAGCTAAAATTAAATGGAGAGAGAACAATATACTCACATAAGACCACACATAGATAATAATTCAATGAACCTAAAACACCAATACACAAACATGATGAAAACATGCAAAAGAAAAATTCATAAGAAATTCCTCGTATGAACCGGCAACACAATTTCTCGTAAAAAAATATGTTGCTACAGTTTTGAACCAATAGCTTCAAGTAAACATGCATTGTACATAGAAAACATGAACTGAAGGAAGTGGCCAAATGGGAAACTTACACGGGCAATGACGATGGAGCCGGGCTCTGGGACAGCACCATGGGCCTTGTGACCAGTTACTTCCACAGTAGGTTTCTATGGACAATAAAAATTAGTATAATCAACATCATCACAGTTCAAAACAAAACAAAAATGGTCAGTATGCAACAGTCTATTTGGTTAACCTACCAGTCAACCATCATCTTCCAGCCATATGAGTCCCATAATGGGATCCAAACCCACCTAAGGCCAACCATTATACCAGAGGAGTTCGTATTCGAATAGCTATTGATCATATGAGAATTTCCCATACCAATAAACCAATATACTAGTTGTGCCCATATGGGTTAATCGAATACGATCATGACAATACTAACCTGAAACACTACTTCCTTCTAAACAATAATTCATCAAACCACACCTGGTATGATATCGAGGAGTAGAATCATAAGCATCAACATGCATTCCATCATCACTTCCTCAGTAACCAACCATAATCCAGGTCCCAAAATTCCAATGCTCTTCCTCTCCTGAGTCCCATACACATCATGCTACATGTAGAAGTAGCTAACCTATCTAAATCCGGAAACCACTCGCTCTCTAAAAATTCAATTTTCATTCAATTATTTATAACAGAACAAGAGAAACACTTTCTCAGCAACCAAACATAGCTATGAAATCAACTCTCCCGAGTCTCATACATATCACTCTACATGTAGAAGTCGCTAACCTGTCTAAATCCGGAAACGACTCGTCCTCTAAAAAATCAATTTCTATTCAATAATAACAAAACGAGAGAATCGCCTTCTCAGCAGCCAAACAGGACGAATCAAGGAACCAATCGAAGTACCTGGTCAGATGATTCCGGCGACGGAGCCAAAACGCGACGATAACCGGTGAGCGAAGCGTAGACGGTGTTGTTATGGGACGCAACGTAGGCTCCTTTGCCGGCTCTCAGATCCGATGCTCTTCCCAGAACCTCTCCTGGAGTCACCACCACTCTCTCTCCTTCAACCTCCATTTTCTCTCTCTCTCTCTAGAGCTCTGTGTCCTTCGAAGCTCCTAGGGTTTTATTTTTGCAGGGTTTAACACGATTTTAGAATATTCTAATGAGACTGGATTTATGCAGGAAAAATGAACACTTAACCACTTTTAAAAATGTTATTTAGAGAAATATGCTATTAATTTATTTAATTTTGGGAAATTACATGTAATGAAATGATGTAAAAATTTCCGACTTAACTCATTAATATGTTATTAATTCTATATAATTTCTGATTAATTATTTAATTGAACTTATTTTTTTTATTAATTTTAGACTGATTATTGATTAGTTTTTAGAAGACTCTCTTCAACCAACTAGCACCTAACATTAATCTTCGATTAATCTCTGATTAGTCTTATGTTAATTCCTTATAATTTTTATTAGTTCATGACTAATCTTCAATTAGTATTGGAAACTTGGCATTCGTGATTCAAAAATTCATAATCTCGTCTCAATCATCATTTGTCAGGGTTATTCGGAGTAAGCTCTTTGGCTTGGACAGAGCATTTTGTTCATGTCATTATTCTTGGATCCAGTGGAGAATATGTTCGATAAAATAATTTATTAGATGTATTATCGCATTCTCATGAATTAGGCCCTTTTTTTACAAGTCAGTAAAATCTTTATATTCAAAATCCTGCTCAAGTTACATGTTACACCTCAATGTCTTAAATCATGTCATGATTTTAAATGCACCATGTAATTACCTTCAACTTTACTTTGTATTACCTATTAGAACTAACAATTTTTTTATGAATTTCAATTTTTCAAAAATGGCAAATTTGATTTTTTCGAAAATAGCTGCTTAGATTACGAAACATCAACAAGGAAAGATGGGACATTCCCCCCATCGAACACACACCCAGAACTTGAAAGCATAGCTCTAGCTAACGAACGAGCTATCATATTCCCTGAGCGTTTCACAAACACAATAGAAATGAACGGTGCTAAACAATCAACGACCCAAAAGGTGAAAACAGAGAAGGACTATAAATAGATTGCACAGCCACCAAACTATTGAACTTGATTTTTTCTCAATATAAGTTTGTATGAAAAATATGTATAAAATCATACTTACATAAATTTCTTAGACTATACATCTGGTTAGAGCCAAGAAAACATGTTACGCATACACTTTTAGCCATCTAAAACTTGTAATATTCCAAATAAATAAAATTTCAATTGAATTCAATTCTCATTGTTCTTGAAATATGTCAATTCTTGATCCCTACGAAACACAAAGCTACTTCAGATTGAGCATGGAGCTCTTCAAGGAGCTTCACAATCTTCTCACGGCACAACCTGCTCTCTCTTTTCTCAGCAAGCATTTTCTGTAACCTGCACATCCATGTGAAATGACATGTAAAACAACTGTTAAGAGGAAAAAACGAAACAATTCAAGCTAGATTCATTAAACATTCGCTCGTGCTTGTTATAATCGAGTTCGAGCCGAATTCGAACCCAACCTATAAAGACATGTAACATTTAAATTATAATTTTTATTTAATATAATCAAAGGAATCAAACAAAGTGAGCCAAATTTGAGCTTGACTATTGTTTCTGAGCCAAGTTCGAGATTGATCATATAAGCTCGGCGGGCCTTGGAAAATAAGGCTCAATTTGGCTCGTTTACAACCCAAATGTGAATTATAGGGGCAGATCAATGTGTTCGTGTAAAGTCCTCGAGCTTTCATAAATATTAACTTCTGTAACAACCCAAAGCCTCATAAATTGAAGATGTTATGTGAATTGTACGATTTGATCCCATAAGTGCTTTAGTTTTTGTAAATGACAACTTCTAATTCAACTCAAAACCTAATAAACTAAAGATGTTATGATACTTTCCACTAAATCAATTAGTAATAAACAATCGAAAGAGAATAGTGAAACGAACCTATGGACCATTGCTGTGTTCCCATGCCCGGTAAAGATTATAAACATGGCGTTGGTGGGTAACGAGGAATGGAGATCGCGAACTCTCATGTCCATGCGACTTAGAATCTGCTTCAGTTCAGATGTTGCATTCCTTTTGACACCTTTCCTGTTGGAAGACTTCTTTTCACGAGTAACTGGCGATACCATCTCCGATAGCTGTTCGTTGAATTTGTCTGTATCGTCAGCCTGTCTCTTGAAATAGGAATTCAGTTCCGAGAATTGGGTCCATATGAAGTGCACACGGTCATTCTTTGCCTAAAACCCAACATTTAAATGTGAATACACTTGCAAATAAATATGTGCAACCAACTATACACATTTTCCACTTAGCTACACCTAACTAAGATTTGAGTCATTCAGATACGCCAAACTTTTTTTGGACACCGTTTAACATTTCCGGATGGAAAATGTTAAGTGGAAGGTGAAAAGTCTAAAATGCCCTTTGACTAAAAATCTAATTTTAGATTTTTAGGTCTGACAATTAGATTCTTACCGGAGGACATTTTTGTCTTTTCACTTTCAAAATTAACATTTTCCATCCAAAAACTTAACAAGTGGTAATTTATGAAAATTGGATGTCTCTAAATGACCCAAACGTTAGTTAGATGTAGCTAAGTGGAAAATATGTATAGTTGGATGTATTTATCTGTCCTTTTCCCTATATATTTTACCTCTTTCATAGCTTTTGAAAGTGCTTCGTCATCAGAAGTCACGGGAATTGCATGGGCTGACTCACAAGCATGGCGTTTCACGACTGAAACGTCGTCGATTACAGAGGAGACTTTGCGACACTCGCTCAAGATTGTGAGGAGCTTTTTTCGCGTGGATGGCAGAGGTGATCCAAAATCAGGTCCTTATTTTATAACAGATTATTAGAGAGCGTGCGTAAAAATAAAAAACTGTTTTGTAATGTAATCACAACAAATAAGAGTTAATTACCGTGTTTTATTTTTAACAATGCCAAATCCATAGTAGCTCTTGCATCTTCGGAGCTGTCATGTCCATTCCCCGACTGTTGTATCTCCCTAGAGAGAAACCGCTTGGAGAGAACTCGAAGAGCGGTCTTGTAAGATGGACCCCGGGGATGCTTGTATAACACTGCAGTGTCAATCACCAGATTGTGAGAGATCTTCAATGCTAACAAGTCATTTTCCAGAGAATGCCCGACTACAATGGTCTCTTCGAAAACAAGCTTGATAAAATCTTCCTGATTAAAATCAGAACACATTTATAAAATACATAAAACAAATTCACTCAAATAAGAAAAAAGGATTATCTGGGGGAGAATAAGAAACCTGAATATCTTCCAGACGTGTCGTTATCCCACTTAACATCTCACTTGTGATTCCACTAAACCTGTGTAAAGCCAACAATCGCAAATATCTTTTGACATTTATGGCAAAAAGAAGCATATATTTTTCTAAATGGTATAATTTTATGGCAAAAAGAAGCACATCTTGACAGAAACCCAATATAATTTCATGACAAAAAGAAGCATATCTTGACATATAGTGTATAAACCTGGTATAACATTATGGCAAAAATATACATATTTTGACATTTATTTGTCAAAATGGTCCCGGCAAAACTTTAAAACTAAGAGGATTGTTGTAATCAGATGTATTAGAAGATAATGTACCTGGTATTGTAATCGATGATGTCGTTTGAAGGTTTGACCAGTTTATCTAACACAACCTGATTCAGACAAGCAATACCAGTTAATATAATATGCAAGAAGCCAGTGTATCCTCCAAAAAACAACCCGATAAAATAAAAGAAAAATACTAATGCACAGCTTTGAAAACAAAAGGAAATTGAGGCATGCCATACCTGTCCTTTGATATCCACCAGGGTCACTCTTGTCAGCTCAAAACCCTCACATGTGATACACTAAGACAGAAGAGTAATTAATACAAAGTATTTAGTACACCAATGAACTAATTAATAAGATAGAAAACCTATTCTGAATCCAAAATAAACCATATAATTTCCTCACAGTTCACACTGTGCATGCAAGCGGTAGCGTACAAAAAAAATTACTACTATCAACAACAACAAAAATCCTTTTATCTATATTGGTATTTATGAAATTACCATCTCACAATCAAGTGCCAACATTTTGTGAAATGAAGTTCCTGGAGGAGCAGGAAGAGTATAACAAAAGCCTGCATAAAATAAATATAAGAATTACGATCACCAAATAACTAAATGGCTAAAACAAAAGGTATCATAAAACTATAAATTAGGAACTAGGGAAAGAAAAGAGTAGGAGATGCATATCACCTTCTTGAGTGCGACAATATTTATTATCTTCGAGTTCCTTTGCAGTAAGCGTGTAATTTGTAACAGGAAATGGTATATCTTTCACAAGTTCCTCAAAGGATGGTCTATTTACATCAGCACTACATGTTTCTGAAAAGTGGTATGTTCAATTATTATATTTAAGTGATAATATTGCTTAGAATGAAGACAATACTCAGCTACTTATTCTAAAAGTTAGAGATGAGAGATTGTGTGCACTCCTCTCTCTACAACAGAATTAAAATAGAGAACTTCACCACAAAATGAAAATTATTAACAGAAAACAAACAATAGGAGTACTGTCCAGAGTAATAACCATCGAACTTAACTTCAATGAACAAAAACTAAACAAGTTTTTTCAAAGTTCTCGGACGGTGCAGACATTGGTTTGTAATTATTTCTAGGATTCCTTTTGTACGGTAAAGTGACTTATCTTCAGGTTTCCTCTGTACACCTGTTGTGCACATTGATGATACGTATTCTCTATCCTTTCGCGAATTTTCTCATTACAAATCATGGAAAGGAAAAAAGCAAACCTTTATGTTCTGTACCTGAATCATTTCCAGTTCGCTTTCTCTTTGTCCTCTGTGTTAGGAGTGCATCTATGGTTTGCATTCCATCTGATGGATAGCTAGCAAAGAAAAATAAAATAAAAATATTATGAAAGAAAAACTTAATAGGAAATCAGAGATATAGATGAATGAGCTCTTTTCCAAACCTATGAGCTAAAACTGGCTTTGGATTCCCACAAATCTTTTTTAAGTTGGAAAGCAACTTGGTATGTGACATGTACAAAGCTGCATCAAGGCCTGGAGCATAAACCATAACCACTTTGGGAATCAAGGGCTTGTTCTGCAAACCATGAGCATGAGAGATCAGTACCTCCACTAATGTATCATTTCTCATTAGAAAAAACACTCAGTTTATCACAAATTGCTTAATTAGCTTCACAATTTATTTTGAAATGGGACAGTTTTCATGAGATACATAATGTGCAAACAACAACATGTTCAGGAGCAAATAGACATAGAATGTACAGGGGGAAAAGAGCTATATTTACTTTTACAAAAACCCATGAAGGCATGCATCCTTCAGCAAGCACCCAGGTAACAAGGCCTTGAATGTCCTGTTTGAAACAAAAGTGAGAATGAGTATGCTATATGCAGCAACTTTAGAGATCCTGAAAACTGCATTTTCACTGACACTCACTTGCAGATTCAAGGTTGAGTTATTTTCAGGTTTGTTGAAGACAACTTCGGCTTTTGCCTGCAAAGTCATATCAGAACAAGTATCGCATCAACCCACCAGTAATAAGGCCAAGATTCCACCAAATATAAATTTGTTCCAAAAAACAACTTTTTAATTGAAAAACTAGCAGAATACTACTTTTCTTGGATCAAGCGGTAATGTGAAAAGACAGAATAATAAATCAAAATTGTTTTTACTCGTAACTGGTGTGACGTATCTAGCCTTCAAATTCAGCATTACCATTTTCTAAAACTAATTTAGGGAATATGAGAAATGCAGCTTATAACCATATTCTAATGCTGCAAACAAGCTTCCATAGACTGCAGAATCGAAGAGTACCCAGAAACCGAATAAACCTTAGGCCTCATAAGTTGAGTGTAGTGTCACCTAAGAACTAATGACAACGACGGCATGACCATACTATATTCGCGTTTACAACGAGATGAAAAAGCAAAATTGTTTACAAGCCATGAATGGCATCTCTGTCTATTCCATTCCTGACACCCATTGAGACGTTGGCTTTCCTCAGGACTATGGAGCATAATTCATCACATTGCATATAAGAATTGGTATTCAAATCAGAGTGTTTCAGTGCATAATATAAAAACACAATTATTATACTATTGTGAAAGCATTTTTATCCATCAATCATAAATGTCTCGTGCCGAACTAGGTGTGGAACACAAACAATCACATTGCATACTAAGAATTGGTATTCAAATCAGAGTGTTTCAGTGTACAGTACAAAAACAAGATTAATACACTATTGTGAATTGTGAAACCATTTTTGTCCAACAATCATCAATTTCTTAAGTTGAACTAGGCACAGTAATTATTCAAATCTAACAATAATCACCATGCCAATTACAACCACAGAAACACAATTAACAATCTCGAGTAACAAACGAAAAGGCTCACGAGAGAGTACCTGAGGTCCATACACATCGAAGTACTATATCTTATGGATCATAATTCCTCATATTTCATACTAACAATTTGGTATTCAAATCAGAGTGTTTCAGTGCATAACACAAAAACATGATTATTACACTATTGTGAACGCATTTTCACCCATCAATCATCAATTTCTCTTGCTGGACTAGGTCTGGAACCCAAACAAACACAGTAATCGTAACAAAAATTTCCACGCCAATTACAAGTTCAGAAACACAATTAATCAACAATCTCGAGTAACAAAAACGAAAAGGCTCGCGAGAGAGTACCTGAGGTCCATAGACATCGAAGTACTTGGAACCATTGCCTTTCTCGCCACAGCTCGATCGTTCTTCTCCTTCCTCCGACGCGCGCGATTCTTCGCCTTCTGAGGACCGCATTGCCTGAGGCCGAAGCGAAAATCATGAGCGAGGACATAGATGGAGATGCACAATTGCATTCTGAGGAATCAGATTGATACTGGAACAAACCCTAGCGATGAGCGAAGACGAAGGAGACGGAGAAGAGTTGCGTACCTTCTTCGGTTCGGCTGTGGAATCGAGAGCCTGCGTTGGAGGCGCCACAATAATGGCGGTGGTTTACGCCGACGCAATTTCGAGAATTATGTGCCCTTTTCTTTTCTTTTCTTTTTTCATACTAAACATTAATTAAAGGAAAAAATAGCAAAAACATTATACTATCACCACTTTTACATTGTAGACGGGGCACTTATGATGACGGACTGTGGCCTTCGGGATCACAGCGAGGCATGACAAATTTTTATTTTTTAATATAAATTAGTTTATAATGTAATAAAAATGTATATTGTACTACAAGTTATTATATTTTCAACATTTCCTTCAAAAAAATAATTAGTTTTGATAGAACCGACACACATTTGTCTAAAATCAACCCAAATCAGCACAAAACGACTAGAACGTCACGGCACCACGGCGTTGCGCCCGTGTGGTTTTTAGCGTCATACTGGCCGCCATTTACAACACTGCTTTTATAACTCCTATTTTAGTAATGACAAAAATGTGATGTGAATTTTAAATTTTTGTGCAAAATATGTGTATATGTACAAGAATAATGAAGTTATCCGTGATATTATGAATTATATATATTTTGATTTCAAAAAGAATTATATATATTTTTAAATAATTTAACTAAAATATTAAATTACAAATTTTGATCATACAAATTTTAGTTAAGAAATAATTTTAAAAAATTCATGATATTAACATAATTTCGTTATTTATGCACAAAGTAAAAAAACTAACTAGAGACATGTTATGTAATTAGTCGATCTAATATTTTTTAATTGGTCAAGTTAATTACACATATCCTTAATGACACGTTTTTGTTATTGACAAAGCACATGTCACATTTTTGCAAAGGTGTAATGGTATAGAACGTGTTTTTGTCATTTTTCCTATTAATAATATCTAGAGGGGAATTTTAAACCCTGAAACGAGGAATCGTAAGTAACAATTAAGTTTTACTTATTCAATTGAGAGAACCATTTAATTTCGATTCCATTTTAATTCTTAAAATATAGAATCACCGATTAACTAGCAAGAATTGAAATCGGTTCTTGGACGAATTAAGGAGCGGAGAGGATATGTTATTTATCTTTTCTTATTATTTTATTTGCAACATCTATAGTTCAATTAAATTGTAATAATTAAGTCTTAATGCTCGATTTTCATTAGTTTAATAATTATATTTTTTTTTGTATAAATCTAGATCAAAATCGTCTAATTCAAATTACAAACCTAAATCGACTAATTAAAAAATTGAGAATCAATCAGATTTAACAAGTTGAACTAGGAAACCAAATTAAGAACCAAGCCAACCTCTTAATATTTTTGGTCATGGTCTCCGAAAATAGGAACTAGTAGATTTAGTTGGTATGATTCCGGACGGTTCGACCCAATCCTGGAACTGTTCATACCCCTAATAATATTCCAATAAATTAAATAAAATAAACGATTAAGTTTAAAACATATCAATAATAAATAAATTAATAAGAAAATTGTTATTTTTGTTATAAAATGTTCCTTTTCTACTTGTCTAATGTAACACCAAAGACAGTAAGTCCCAAGGTTAGCAAACAAAGTAAGCCCCTCGGTTAAGATTGTTTCAAGTTGCTAGCAGTGACCCTTGGCTTGATGGGAAAGGGAGAGGTTAGTTATATGCTCGACTTAGAAGAGGAGTTACCCTGGGTTTGGTCTCTGTAAGCTAAAGGGTTTGAAATCTACTACATCCATCCCTTGGTAAAGATTCCCAGTATCCTCAAGCGATGTTAAACCTTGGTCTCATGGAGCCCTAGCGCCTCCGGGCCTTGGTTCGTTAGATAATTACACCAAACTAAACATATTTTACGTGTATATATACATAACCAACTTGTACGATGGAGGATCAACAAGGAATTCGTTCCTAACCAACTTGTACGATGGAGGATCAACAAGGAGAAGACAAATTTTCAGGAAGTCAAGAAATTACCAACTGCTAGGATTCTTCGCTTATAACTGAAATTGAAACCGACACCAACAAACACAAATTCCTCAATCTTTTACTGATCGGCGATTACCAACCAGTTTTCGATAAAACTGAGACGAACGATAGTATGAGACAAACTACCTACATGTATCGTTATTCTAAAAAACGTTAAACACTAATCAAGCGGAGAGGACATTCCAAGATAAACTCCAATAATCGGTAAACATTACTCCAAATTCAAATTGCTTACATACAACACAACAGAGTATCACATGGAAAAAGAAAACAAAAACTCTCATCTTATTGTTTTCTAAATCATACAAAAATATGATAAGAGCCCAAAAACAAAAACAAACCCCAACTCATTCATGCATATGAAGGTACTTTTTCCATAGATCATCAAATACAAATCTGGCATAATATAGCTTTTTTATGATGATACTTCCTACTCTCACTCTCATGTGTATCGTATAAAGCTTTTCTCCAAAACTCGAACAAGTACCCAAAAACGAAATGGAAAATCGAAGAGCCCAATTCTAGCCGCTGGTTAACTCATTTTCACTGTCTTCACTGTCGTCGCTGCATTTACATAGATTCAATTGAGCTTATTAAGCTAAAACAAATTGCAAAAACATAATCAACCGAATATTTTTTTGATCAACAATAGTTTAAATAGCAATATCGCCGGTATGGCGTTGGGAACCATCGACCTCATGCTTATTACATGAGGTCTCTGAACTTCACCTACAACTTTTGGTAAAATCAACCAGTTCTCGGGGATGAGAAACCGAAAAGTTGACAAAAAGCCGAGATCAGTGGAATGAATGGTGTTTGGTAACGTACCTATGCTCGGGGAACTTTGCTAGTCGTCTGGCGTCTAAACCTGTTATGAACTTTTGTGCAGCTTGAACGCATTCTGAACCTACAGACAGAAAAAAATTAATGAGTGAAAAACTGTAGAGATGCATATCCATAAATCATTCTGTACCTCCATATTCTTCATGCATTGAACGATAAAAACCATAAAATGACAAATCTTTAGTATTAGCGTGGAACAGAATGATTTATGTGAGATCGTGTGGTGGGAGATATACCCTTTGTCAGTTGGAAGATGTGCAGTGCGCATCTTTCTGCGGCCAATCTCACTGGAGTGCTTCCGTCCTTCAGACACTCACCAAGAGCGGGACCTATGATTGTAACCTGAGCTGTGGTGACAGACGGATTTACCTGCAGTTTCAAGGTTCCCTGGTTAAATATCTAAGTTCTTGAGATAAACCGGGCACAAAATAGTAGGAGAAGTTTTCTAGGATTTACCTTTGCAACAGCTTTGAGAGCGGACAATCCTCTTCGCCTTACTTCGCTGGAGTCGTCATGCAAAGCCGACACAATCGATGAAATGACGTCCGCATTTGCATTGGTGTTTGATGGATCGCTTTGAGTTTTATATAGTAGCAATCTACCCAAAGCTTTGGTTGAAGTTTCACGAACGGGGAACTGAAAAAGGGTTTCATTTCTTCAATTAGCAATGATAAAAAAAGCATATAGCACGAGAAAGAACTGTAATTACAATACCTTCTCGTCCTTCAAGCTGCTTTGCAAGCAACCGAGAATAGACGGTACTGTGCAGACTACGGGAGGGTTGTGCCTGAGAATGGTTGAAATTGTGAGGACTGCACCGTGCCTAGTAGCCCAGTTTGGAGACGATGCCAAAGATACGAGTTCCTGAAGCAGGTCCACCAGAAGAGATTCTTCCATGTACTGTACGAGAGCCGCCCAACAACAAAAATATCAAAAAGTAGTGAGACTTTAGATAATGAAATAAAGGGGAAAATGGCAAAAAGGTGTGGTATAATGTGTAATTTGTTAATGGCAACAAAATGATGTGAACTGACTTTTTGTGCAAAATGTATGTATTTGTACAAATCTGACTAAACTGCTCAGGAAATAAAGAACTAAGATTTTTACAAAATAACTTAAAAAAAATATTTAACTAAAAAATTAAATTACAAAATTTGATTATACATATTTTAGTAAAAAGATATTTTCAGAAAAACTTTTTAAAATATTTATTATTATTTTTAATAAATAA